>JALIGW010000091.1:337500-445010 GCA_023053685.1 Diadophis punctatus similis | reverse complement strand
GAGAGAGAGAGAGAGAGAGAGAGAGAGAGATAGATAGATAGATAGATAGAGAGAGAGAGAGAGAGAGAGAGAGAGAGAGAGAGAGAGAAGATAGATAGATAGATAGATAGATAGATAGATAGAGAGAGAGAGAGAGAGAGAGAGAGAGAGAGAGAGAGAGAGAGATAGATAGATAGATAGATAGATAGATAGAGAGAGAAGATAGAGAAGAGAGATAGATAGATAGATAGATAGATAGATAGATAGATAGATAGATAGATAGATAGATAGATAGATATAGAAATAGATAGATAGATAGATAGATATAGATAGATAGATAGATAGATAGAAGATAGATAGATACTGAGATAAATAGATAGATGATAGATAGATGAGAGAGAGAGAGAGAGAGAGAGAGAGAGAGAGAGAGAGAGAGAGAGAGAGAGAGAGAGGAGAGAGAGAGAGAGAGAGAGAGATACTGTAGGATAAATAGATAGATGATAGATAGATCAGAGAGAGAGAGAGAGAGAGAGAGAGAGAGAGAGAGAGAGATACTGTAGGATAAATAGATAGATGATAGATAGATGAGAGAGAGAGAGAGAGAGAGAGAGAGAGAGAGAGAGAGAGAGAGAGAGAGAGAGATAGATACTGTAGGATAAATAGATAGATGATAGATAGATGAGAGAGAGAGAGAGAGAGAGAGAGAGAGAGAGGAGAGAGAGAGAGAGAGAGGAGAGAGAGAGAGAGAGAGAGATACTGTAGGATAAATAGATAGATGATAGATAGATGAGAGAGAGAGAGAGAGAGAGAGAGAAGAGAGAGAGAGAGAGAGAGAGAGAGAGAGAGAGAGAGATACTGTAGGATAAATAGATAGATGATAGATAGATGATAGATAGATAGATAGATAGATAGATAGATAGATAGATAGATAGATAGATAGATAGATAGATAGAAGATAGATAGAGACAGAGAGACAGATGGAAATAAATGATCTCAAAACTTAAAACCTACAACAACATTTACACACAGCTTGTCAGTCTCGCCCATGTACCTGAATCACACCAATTCTCATAGACATTTGAGTTTGGCTCTTGCAACTCTGCTAATCCCTTTGGCTCGATATGTCCACTTCACTTCAAAACTGTAGATCTAGCAGGAGGAGAACAAAATACCAAAATATATTATAACCAGGCAGGAGTTCAAATTCATCATCTGTCAGGAAAAAAAATATCCCATATATATATATATATATATATATATATATATATATATATATATATATATATATATATATATATATATATATATATATATATATATATATATATAATATATATATATATATATATATATATACGTATCTTTATTTATATATATAGATATATAAATAAAAATACTTTACTCCATTTATGTCTCTGCCTTGGGATGTCAGCCTGAGTTGGCTTGCGCAGAATCCAAATTTCAGCAAGTTTGTATTTATTTTTAACCAGAACAAGCCAATCAGACTAAGGAAATGCATCATGTGAGTTGTCAGCTTTGCTTGAATTGACTAATTGCTTCCCGTCAACTCAATTTGTGACTCAACTCTTGTTCAAAGTATGGATGAAATAGTGCAGACTTTCTGGGTCTAGTTATCCGCAAAGCTGAAAGAGGCAAAGTTAAATCCGATAAACAACACCGCATCAAATTTTGCTTCATCTTTATCAAGAAATGTATGTGAACACCGATTTATTACCTTTGTTACTGCATATTAAACAGCAAACAGGGAAGCATATTTTTCTTTTTTTAAAAAGAGGGTTGATAAGATTACTTCTGGGTGAAACTGACTTCATTGTCATGGTGTTTTATTGACAGGAGACATTTATGAATTCTTCAGGCCGAGGTGGGGAATAGAAAGTACCTAATCATAAATTTCATTCCTTTTACCTCACATTAAGGACCTCGCAATAGTAAGAAGAGCTTTTAATATTCTCAGGATTCCATTTATCTATTAACCAGATCCTTCCTCAGATACTTTAACATTTGAATTGTGACAGGGACAAATATTTCAGAGGTGTGTATTAAGCTGTTATTAAACTGCGGTGGAAAATGGCGCTGTAAGCATATTTGGAGAAGTCAAAAAGTCAATTAAAAAAAAACCTGATAAGCCCGCAATAGTGGTACTGAGGAGTTAAAATAAAATTCATTTCCCATGTGCAGAATGGTTTTTGCTATCTTGGATGTATGGAGGTAGTAAAATGCACGGGCCATATCTGCCAGGCTGCTCTTTAAGGGTGAAATTGAAATCCACATAATTGTTGGAAAAAAAGAGGGAGATCAGATCTTCACACACACCTTAGCCTGTTGGTTGGAGATTGTAGCCATAATCCAATGTTAGGGACAAACAAGACCTTGTGTTGTCCCTCCTCTATCTCTCAATATATTCTTCAGTAATATATAGCAAATGAATTATAAATCCACAGTTCGATCAATCAAGGCGTGCTCAAAGATCATGCAAATGTTTGAATTCTCAAGAATTCCGTCCATCAATTTTGGGAGAAATTTAGGCGTGACATTTAACCCAGGCTCCAATCTTCTTCTTCCTAGCGTATTCCCATAAGTGCAGGGTCCGCTTTTCGGATCATTGAATGCCACTTTGCACAATCAGCCGCGTCTCCAGGGTGCAGGCCCGCGGCTTCCATATCTTTGTTGATGGTGTCTTTCCATCTCTGTTTTGGGTGCCCGCGAGGTCTCTGGCCATTGACTTCTAGTTGATAGGCAGTCTTGGCAACAGTGAAATGCTACGAGCGCCCCTCATGCAATTTTGCTTCTGCGCATGCGCGGAAGCAAAATCGTGCTGAAATCTCACGAGGGGATGCGTGCGCATGACATTTCGGTGCGATTTTGCTTCTGCGCATGCGCAGAGGCAAAATCTTGCCAAAATCTCATGTGTGTGCGCATCCCCTTGAGAGATTTCAGCGCGATTTTGCTTCCGCACATGCTCAGAAGCAAAATTGCCCGAAAATCACCGAAAATGGCGACACGCCGGGTAGACCGGCAGAGAGGGCTCCGGAGCGGTTGCGAAATCCGCTGCTCCCTACTGGAGCTGTGTACCGGGCAGCTCCGGCAGGAACCCACCTCTGCATGAGAGAGCTTTCGGTCCCTGTTGTTGCTGCCCAGCATTCAGGGCCTTACAGTGCAAGTTGTCTTGTAAATCTTGATGGTTGTCTTGTAAATCTTAGATTTAAGACAGGTTGGCATTCATCTGTCACATAACACACCAGGTGCTATGGCTCCAATAAAGGAGGATAAAGGAGAATATTTGTAGCTCAGGGTTGAAATGAGAGGTCCTTTGTGTTCTCTCACCTTGCTTGTTTTCTTGCAGACGTTTCATTACCAAATTGGTTACATCATCAGTGCTGGTGATGTTACCTAGTTTGGATAATGAATTGTCTGCAAGGGAACAAGGGGTCTGTGAGCACCAAGGACCCCTTAACCCAGGCTGCAAAGCAACAATAGGAACAGTAGCAGCAACAACAAAAGATTGCCACATTCTTTTCTAGTGGAAGGAATGTAAGACGTAGGGAATTTAATTGCATCGTGCATCTGTCAAACAGAAAGCCCTGTTTAAATAGCATTATACTCATGCCTATTTAATAACCTAATAGCTAATAAATGCATCCTGCTTGGTTATTTTTTTACGGGGCATTGATTATTTGTTTGTTGTATTATATTTATTATATGCTACCCATTTTATTTATTTATTTATTAGTGACATTTATATACCGCCTCACAGTGCAAGCACTCTCTAAGCGGTTTACACCAGTAAGCAATGTATATTTATATTGCCCCCAACAATCTGGGTCCTCATTTTACCTACCTCGGAAGGATGGAAGGCTGAGTCAACCTTGAGCCGGTGAGATTTGAACCGCTGACCTGTGGATCACAGTCAGCTAAAGTGGCCTGCAGTACCCCACTCTAACTGCTGCGCCACCTCGGCTCATTTCACCAATGAGGGGACTAATAGAGGAGATGATCCACTCAGAACTGAATTCCGATGTCCCTTGTGTTTAGATCAACACCGCTTGATCTAAACCAATTACCCAGAGAGGTAGTTGTCAGTTTGTTATATTTTATGATTAAATTTATATGCCACTCACCTAGAACTAAGTCCTGACAGTGAAAACAATTAACTGGTGGAATGAGTTGCCTTCAGAAGTTTTGGGTGCTCCACCACTGGAGGTTTTTAAGAAGAGATTGGGCATCCATTTGTCTGGAATGGTATAGGGTCTCCTGCTTGAGCAGGGGGTTGGACTACAAGACCTCCAAGGTCCCTTCCAACTCTGTTAATCATCAATAAGGCGACTAATAGAAGAGATGTTCCACTCATAACTGAATTCTGATATCCCTGTGCTAAAATCAACACCTTTTGAAAATCCAAGAAAAGTAAATTGTTAAAGAGTAGCATTATGCTATCAAGATTCACCGGGGAAAAAATATCAGTTCCATCCATGGCTGGGTTCTGATTTACCTCGCTGCCGGTTCGCTTCCTCACGCGTCGAGTGGGCATGTGCGGGCACATGCACAGTGCTAAAAATCCAGTTTCTGCACATGCGCAGAAGCAAAAAAACAGAAAAACAAGATGGTGGTGCCTACGGTGCCGCCAAGAGAGCTGGTTCGGGGGCATGTCCAGCTGGCCATCATTGCCGGTTTTGCGAGCGGGGGGAAATTCCCGCTACCGGTTCTATAGAACTGGTCCAAACCGGCCGGAACCCACCTCTGGTTCCATCTGAATGAGCATCGCATGTTAAAAAGCCTACATTATGTATGCCCAAATATGAGCAAAATGGTGGAATGACTTCACTATGTATTTACAGGGAGTGTTTCAAGGTTGTCGAAATTCATGGCTGTCATTTCCTTCTTGATAAGGCCAAGATAATTTTGCTACTCCCGTTTTTTTTTTTTTTAATATTGTATTGAATTGCTATAATGCTCCCTGGAAGAAGGCTTCATTCTTGAGGTTTTCTATGGGAAACCGTACAAATAAATAAAGTTTTTTTTTCTGAGGCAAACAAACAGCAAAAGCTGTGGCTTTCACTGGTATAAAAGGAGCACTTTGTGTGATTTTTTTTTGTTATTGTTGTCCCTTTTCCTTCTCTCTCTCTCTCTCTCTCTCTCTCTCTCTCTCTCTCTCTCTCTCTCTCTCTCTCTCTCTCTCTCTCTCTCTCTTTCTCATTCAGTAAATGGAATCACCTTTGTAGTGAGTTTCATGAACCACTGAGTAATCAAAATTATTATGCCACCACCTGTTGCCCATTAATTATTCTGAGAAGATACTCATAAATCATAACCCCGGACAATAAATCAAACTGTCAGGGCCCAGATCAGAGGTTACGCATGGAAAGTTATAGGTCACCCAGAGAGTGTGAAAGATCAAGGATTGGGTGCATCACTCATTGTCAAGTAACGTTGAGAGAAGTGTCAAGAGAACAAAAGGAAAACTGAAGTACAGAAGAATTCAGACCGGAGGACAAGTCCTGGATTCATGCATTAAAAGGAATCAAATTGACATGTCATTGCGCTGATGCCTCTGACTCTGTCAAGAGGCTTTGGTGGTGTCCTATTTCCAAAGCTTGCTTCTTTTTTGTCTCATCTGATTTCTGTCTTCATTCAAGATCCCTTTTGATTTTTTTTTCTCCCCCAAGAAAGGGGTTGTTAGTTTTCGCTCTATTTCAAAACAAAGTTGAGAACTCCAGGGTGGTCACGCCAAAAGAACGCAACGACCTACAACTGCAATCGTGACGATTTAAAGTTACTAAAATTTAAGAAGTTACTAAAATAGTTGCAAAACAACTAATATAACTAAAAGGAGAAATTTCCTCCTAACCGTGAGGACAATTCATCAAATGGAGCAGCTTGCCTCCTGGGGTTGTGAGTGCTTTGTCGCTGATGGTTTGTAGAGATTCTCAGTCATCCAGGTCATGGTTGTCCCAAAGGTGCTTTTTTCAGGAGGCAATTGGACTTTCTTGTTTTTTTCTTTTGAAGACGTATCACTTCTCATCCAAGAAGCCTCTTCAGCTCTGACTGGATGGTGGGGAATGGAAGGATTTACATTCCTTGCAGACAGCTGGTCATTTGGATCCTTTTAGAGGGTTGTTGAAGCACTTGGAGGTTTATCTGTGTCCTCAGGGTCACCTGAGTGGTAATCCTGGTTCCTGTAGTCTGCAATTTTTTCTCTGGAAATCCATTCCTCTTCCTCCTCCTCCTCATTTTCTTTCATAACACAATTTGTTATCACAATTAATCCACGCAATAATACATTCCAAATATGGATATACATATATGGCGTGATTTTGTCTTCCCTGCAATACATATTTTAATACCTTTAAATGATGGAAGGCTGAACCATTGCAATATTAGTGGGCATCAGTAAGTATATAAGGAAATAGGAAGGAGTCTGGTTTATAATGTTCTTGGTGTTCCATTCCCCAAAACCAACTTTAGGCAAGTAATGCCTCATTCCTATTGGACTTTTTAAAATAAGCTTGAATTTCATTTTAATATGATCTAAGAAATCCTCCCTCCCCATATCAATTGAATGAACAAATCTAATCAATATAGATAAGTAGTAGGCCATCAAATCCACGGAAGAAATCAAATTGAAGCATCCGTGATTCATAGTCTCTGTATCATCTTACCATCATTCTGGATGGACTTGCTACATAAAATCTCTAGATGTGCAATGTTCTTTGTCAGGTAACATGTAGCACATCTCAGTCACTAATCTTGATGAGACTCATATTTCTACTCCTCAACAGCCCAAGTCTAATACCTGAAGGTGCTTTAACAATGATAGTGCCACACGTAAAAAATTAGTAAAAAAGTAAGGTTGCAGCATAAAAAGTTTATTCAAGCCTCTACACAAGAATCTGTTCAACTAAAGTTCAACACTAAATTGGTGCCAGGTAAGGGTCAATGGAATTCAGGAGGGGTTGAACTTGGAGCACTTGTGGGAACGCAACAACTCTAAACTGATGACACACTTAACTCCACCACCATCCCCAGCTTTGCTCTTGTCCTACAGATGGTAGGGATTCGATGCAGGCCACAATGAAGTCAGCACATCATCATACAAATGACAATCATAGTGTAAGATGTGTGGTTTGCATAATGGGGTCTTCATGATTCATCTTGTGACATCTCCTAACCCTGAAATGGATTATCATGCAACAGTGTGAAATGGTGCAAGTAAGGAAGTAAGATCTGGCCCCATTGCGTGAATATTTACCTGCTGATTTCCAGTTGTGGCCAAATGGATGTTTGTAAACTGTAGTCTTTTTAGGCCAGTTCACAAGTTCAATGGCAGGTGTTGCTAAATCTAAACACAGCTGGGAATTTTTCTCCTTCAAGTTGCAATGCATTGAATGTTGGGTGGGTGGGTGACGCAAAGCTGGCTTACTTTTCAAGATAGTAGCTCGCCTCTTAGTTCCAAGAGCCTAGAAAGGCTGAGATGTCTATAAATAGTTATTGTTCCTTATGATACACACCTGGCTAGCTGCACATCTGTCTCAGCTGGAAGCTAAAGGTAAAATTATTTAGCTCAACATAATCCAAATAGCCTCTTGCTTTCAAATCAGCAGGCATCTGGGGAGGGGTCCTCCATCTGTCATTTGCCAACAACAAATTAGATATGGAGGTTAAGCCGTTTCATTTCCTCGGCAAGGTGAGCGAACAAAGTTTCCACAACATTATATCATATCGGCAATAAGAACCTGTAAGTTGCCATGTCTCCGCACAATGTGATGCTATCTTAATCACGCAGAGGAGTTGGTATTTTACCATCCTGGCATGTAGAGCAATGAGCTTCGTTTATATTCTGTGCTCAGATCTTTTATTTAAGACCCACAACTTGGCTTAGTACAAGGAGGAGGTTATGTTGCGGATTGGAAGCAAAAGGTAGATCAATGTCCTATGGCGGGGGGGAAAATTAGCTTACCAGCATGAGGCACTCAGATCAAAATTACACACATTCACATACATCCACACACAGAGACACACACACACATTCCCAGCATACCGGTACAAAGAATGGCTCTTTCCCCCAAAAGGTGTTTTGTCTTTTGTGTGTTTAGAAAGTGAGTAGTACTGAAAAGAAGAACCAGGGGAGACATGAGAGCAGTCTTCCAATATTTGAGGGGCTGCCACAGAGAGGAGGGGGTCAATCTATTCTCCAAAGCACCTGAAGGCCAGACAAGGAATAATGGATGGAAACTGAACAAGGAGAGATTCAACCTGGAAATAAGGAGAAATTTCCTGACAGTGAGAGCAATCAGCCAGTGGAACCGAAGTTGCCTTCAGAAGTTGTGGGAGCTTCATCACTTGAGACTTTCAAGAAGAGATTGGACTACCATGTGTCAGAAATGGCGTAGGGTCTCCTGCTTGGGCGGGGGGGGGGTTGGAATAGATGACCTACAAGGTCCCTTCCAACTCTGTTAATCTGTAATCTGTAATCAAGGAGAGAAGCAATCTAGAACTAAGGAGAAATTTCCTGACAGAATAATTAAGCAGTGGAACAACTTGCCTCTAGAAGTTGTGGGTGTTCCACCAGTGGAGGTTTTCATAAAGAGACTGGACAGCCATTTATATGGAATAGTATGGGGTTTCCTGCCTGAGTAGGGGGTTGGACTAGAAGACCTCCAAGGTCCTTTCCAATTCTGTCATTCTGTTCTGTTCTTACCAAGGAGAGATCCAATCTAGAGCTCAGGAGAAATTTCCTGACAGTGAGAACAATTAATCAGTGGAACAGCTTGCCTCCAGAAGTTGTGAATGCTCCAACACTGGAGGCTTTTAGGAAGAGACTGGACAGCCACTGGAATGTCAGAATACAGCTGGAAGGGACTTTCGAGGTCTTCTAGCCCAACCCCTTGCTCAAGCAGAAGGTCTTATACCATTTTAGGCAGGTGGCTGTCCAGATTCTTCTTAAAAAACCTTCAGTGATGAAGCACCCACAACTTCTGAAGGCAAAGTTGTTCCACTTGGTTAATTGTTCTCACTGTCAGGAAATTTCTTCTTAGTTTTAGGTTGCTTCTCTCCTTTGATTAGCTTCCATCTGTTATTTCTTCTCTTGCCTTCTGTTGTTTTGGAAAATAAGTTGACCCCCTCTTCTTTGTTGCAGCCCCTCAAATACTGGAGTACTGCTATCATGTCCCCCCTAGTCCTTCTTTTCTCTAGACTAGCCAAACCCAAATCCTGCAACCGTTCTTCATATGTTTTAGTCTCCAGGCCTTTAACATCTTAGTTGCTCTTCTCTGTACTTTTTCCGAGGTCTCAACGTCTTTTTTCTAATATGTCTGGAATGGTTTAACGTCTCCTATTTGAGCAGGGGGTTTATTATTTATTTATTTATTTTGTGAGATTTATATACCGCCTCACAGTGCAAGCACTCTCTAAGCCAGTGGTGGCGAACCTTTTTCGGCTCGCGTGCCAAAAGGGGGGGGGGCGCTCGTGTGCCCACACCCATTCCCTCCCCCCCACACATGCGCACAACACCCCCCCATGCTGCCCCCTGCGCATGCGCACCCCCCCCCACCCCCGCGCAAAGGCTTACCGGAGCCTGGGATGACGAAACCGGCAAACTGGAAGTGCGAAAAAACGCACTTCCGGTTTGCCGGTATGCTGTTTTTTGCACTCCGGAGGGTTCAGGGAAGCTCTCTGAAGCTCCGGAATGCAAAAAACTACAACACGGACAAACCGGAACTGCGGAAAAGTGCATTTCCGGTTTGTCCGTTTTGTAGTTTTTTGCATTCCGGAGCTTCAGGGAGCTTCCCTGAACCCTCCGGAGTGCAAAAAACAGCACACCGGCAAACCGGAAGTGCGTTTTTTTCGCACTTCCGGTTTGCCGGTGGGCAACCCTCGCGTGCTGGCTTCTATGGCTCTGCGTGCCACCTCTGGCACGCATGCCATAGGTTCGCCACCACGGCTCTAAGCGGTTTACACCAGTAAGCAATGTATGTATTTATATTGCCCCCAACAATCTGGGTCCTCATTTTACCTACCTCGGAAGGATGGAAGGCTGAGTCAACCCTGAGCCATTGAGATTTGAACCGCTGACCTGAGGATCATAGTCAGCTAAAGTGGCCTGCAGTACTGCCTGTAACCGCTGCGCCACCTCGGCTCTGCCCTCCTCGGGTTGGACTAGAAGACCTCCAAGGTCCTTTCCAACTCTGTTATTCTGTTAACCATTGTCTGTTTTGTATCAACGCCTATCTGATAGTTGTCTAATAGGTATCTTCTCACACACTGCCAAAATCCCGTAATTTGCATTCAGTTCTGAGTGAAATCCGCTGGACTAGCTGCATTGTTCTGGAGAGTAGCCAAGGGGTGGAGAGTGGAGAGGGCTGAGTTAAAAGTGTGAAAATATAGAGAGGTCTTACAGATGGCATTGCTTGCCAGCCCTGAACAGAGATGCACGTGGAAGCATTGTTTTGACTCTTAATGGAGGCATGGATGCACACACATCCATATATGCTCCTTCTAATCTATTAATAGAAGTGAATTCAGGGTTTGATTGGACTGGAATAATTAGCCACTCTTGAAAGAGAATCAAAGAGGAATGAGTTTGCCTTTATTTTTCTTTGAATGTGGTGGAGCTGAGAGGTTTTGATTTTTTCCAAAAAATAAATTGTTCCCCCCCTCTCTCTCCCTCCCTCCCTCCCCCCTCTCCTTCTCATAGAGGTTTGTGATGGGCTTGTAACTCCCCCCACCTTAATGGCACCAAGCTAAATGAGATTACTTTGTCCTCCAGTTCAATAAAATGTTATTTTTGTGATTACCTGCATTCAGGAGCACTCATCACCAAGGAGTCAACTTAAAGTTTACTTGATCATCAAAATAGGATCATCAAATCCAGCTTTAAAATATGCAATTATATAATGTGGCCCTTTTGAATGATAGATTTAAATTACACCGGAGAGATACCAAGCCAATTTCTCCCTGAACATTCGCAGATAAGAAAATATCTACTTTTCTCCTAGACAATGCCATCTTATAGCAAGCTGTTTATCATTGCAAAATCCAACAAAGAACAAATCACATTTACCTTTTTTTCCCCCAAGGTGGAAAGAGAAGAATGGGGTGAATTTGAGCTACCTCTGTCTTAGACGTATAAACAGTCCCCAAAATGGATTGATAATGATGTCACTTTTAGGAGGTTGTCAAATAATCCGAGTTACACAGGTCCCCTGTTCACGGTGGTAGATACCAATTACAACCAGCCTTTATTCTAACCAGAGGTCTTCAACCTTGGCAACTTTATGAGGTGTGGACTTCAATTCCCAGAATTCCTCAGCCAGCTATGCTGGCTGAGGAGTTCTGGGAATTGAAGTCCACACCTCATAAAGTTGCCAAGGTTGGAGACCTCTGCATTCTAAACCACAGTGTATGGCCTAAGAAGACCCCCAGAAACTCAGCACCCATCAAAGCTTTGTGTGTGCTTCCTAGAGCACTCCTCTAATTATGAAGCCGTGGAAGATAATTATATTGATTGTATTGAAGTGATTTAATTTAATCAAATTCAAACATGATGCCTATCCTGGCTCCACCTTGAAATGGAGCCACTCCACGTCAGTGAGGGACAAAATGTCATCCTTGTACCAGTGGTGGGTTGTTCCTGGTTTGGCCCGGTTTGGCGAACCAGTAGCGGCGGCGGCATTTTGCTCCGCCCACTCGCCTGGGACGCTTTTGCACATGCGCAGAAGTTTCTGCACATGCGCAGAAGTGTCACACGTGCATGTACGAACCAGTAGCAACAGGATTTAGAACCCACAACTGCCTTGTACCCACCCCCTAAAATTCTGCACCCCTGCTCTAAACGACAGCTGTGGAGTTGGAATAGGAGGTCTTCCTGATTTGGTCTATCCCAGGCAACCTTAATTCTTCAGAAGTCCATACAAATCTGAAATAGTTAGTGTTTTGGGCAGTGCTTTGCTCTTCAAGCTTGTTTCAATTTAGTTTCTGAACGTTTTGTTACCAGACTAGGTAACATCATCAGTAGGATTTTCTTCTCCTATTCTCTTTAGCTTAGAAATGTCTTGTGTGCCAGTGTGGTTAGTTGGTCATTTGATTGGTTGTCCATTTGGAGTTACATTTAAATTCTGAGCAGCTAATTGGATCTCTTGTTGATTCGTTGTTCGAATGGTCTGGTTTCTTATATATACATATGTTGCATCTAGATCAATTTTCTTCTCCTTTTTTTCTTTCTCCTCCTCCTCCTCCTCCTCCTCCTCCTCCTCCTCCTTCTTCTTCTTCTTCTTGTTCTTCCTCCTCCTCTTCTTCCTCCTCCTCCTCCTCCTCCTCCTCCTCCTCCTCCTCCTCCTCCTCCTCCTCCTCCTCCTCCTCCTCTTCTTCTTCTTCTTCTTCTTCTTCTTCTTCTTCTTCTTCCTCCTCCTCCCCCTCCCCCTCTTCTTCTTTCTCCTCCTCCTCTTTTTTCTCCTCCTCTTCTTCTTTCTCCTCCTCCTCCTCCTCCTCCTCCTCCTCTTCCTCCTCCTCCTCCTCCTCCTCCTCCTCCTCCTCCTCCTCTTCTTCTTCTTCTTCTTCTTCTTTTCTTCTTCTTCTTTCTCCTCCCCCTCCCCCTCTTCTTCTTTCTCCTCCTCCTCTTTTTTCTCCTCCTCTTCTTCTTTCTCCTCCTCCTCCTCCTCCTCCTCCTCTTCCTCCTCCTCCTCCTCCTCCTCCTCCTCCTCCTCCTCCTCTTCTCCTCCTCATCTTCCTCCTCCTCCTCCTCCTCCTCCTCCTCCTCCTCCTCCTCCTCATGCAGGATCCACTTTTCAGATCATTGAATGCCACTTTGCGTGGTCAGCTGCATCTCCAGGGCGCAGGCCCACAGCTTGTATATCTTTGTTGATGGTGTCTTGCCATCTCTGTTTTGGATGCCCACGAGGTTGCTGGCCATTGACTTCTAATTGGTAGGCAGTCTTGGCCACAGTGGAAGGTGCTGCTCTCTGGACATGGATCTAGATCAATATGCTTGTTAATTGCTCCTTTGGTATAATACCAGGCTTCCATTAAATTCACGTGTGTGGCAGGAGAAAATCCTACTGATGATGTTACCTCAAACTCAGACTCAACCCCGACAAGACTGAGTGGCTCTGGATATTGCCTCCTAAGGACTATGTCGCCTGTCCCTCCTTGGTTCTTGAGGGAGAAAAATTAACTCCCTCAGAACAGGTTCGCAATTTGGGAGTCCTCCTAGATCCACAGCTAAAATTAGACCAACACCTTACAGCTGTGGCTAGGGGGGGCTTTTGCACAGGTTCGCCTGGTGCACCAATTGCGACCATACTTGGAGAAGGAGGCTCTACTCATGGTCACTCATGCCCTTGTCACCTCCCGATTGGACTACTGCAATGCGCTCTACATGGGGCTATCCTTGAAGAGTATTCAGAGACTTCAGTTGGTGCAAAATGCAGCTGCACGTGCTGTTGTGGGTATGCCAAGATACAGCCACGTAACACCTATACTCCGCCAGCTGCATTGGCTGCCCATTGGTCTCCGGGTACAATTCAAGGTGTTGATCATCATCTTTAAAGCCCTACATGGCTTAGGACCAGGTTACCTCCACGACCGCATTCAGCCTCATATTTCCCTCCGACTGGTAAGGTCCCACAGAGTGGGTCTCCTCCAGGTCCCGTCAGTCAAACAATGCCAGCTGGCGGGGCCTAGGGGGAGGGCCTTCTCTGTGGGGGACCCCGCGCTCTGGAACCAACTTCCCCCAGAGATCCGAATTATCCCCACCCTGCTGGCCTTCCGGAAAGCCGTCAAGACATGGCTCTTCCTGCAGGCAGGGGTCTGAGACAATTTTACATCTGAGGTCTCTCTCCCCCCATGTATGCATGGCGTTGTATGTCTTTCTTGTTAACTTTTAAAAACTGTTTTTAAATAAGTTTATTGTTTAGTGTTCTCTTAAAATGTTGTACGCCGCTCTGAGTCCTTAGTGAGGAGGGCGGCATAGAAGAACCTAATAATAAATAAATAAATAAATAAATAAATAAATAAATAAATAAATAAATAAATAAATAAATAAATAAATAAATAAATAAATAAATAAATAAATAAATAAATAAATAAATAAATAAATAAATAATACCTATTCTGGTAACAAAACGTTCAGAAACTAAACTGAAACAAGCTTGAAGAGAAAACCACTGCCAAAATCTAAAACCCGAGCTACAAGTATTTTCTCTTATTTCACAGCTAGTGTTTCTCAACCATCAACAAGGCACCTTACAGCTTCCATTTAGCATCACTTCTACTTGATAAAACATTAACCCAGTCCAGCAATATGTGATTACATTTGCCTATTTAAGCAGTAACCCACTCATCCTCTTTCAATGTTTCATAGTGAAGGAGAGGTCAACCTTGCCTACCAACTAGGCCATTTTTTTAAAAAAAAAATCATGCTTGGCATTCATGGCAACCATCTAATCTCGCAATGCTATAAATATGATTGCAGAGGTGGCAAAGAACCACAGTGGGATCAGTTTAAATAGACCTCTCCTTTACTGTGATGCAAGAAGTATTAATACACCACTAATGAGAAAGTTCTGCTGCCCTCTAATAAACACTATCTACTCAAGGGCCTTTAGATCAGATAGAGGCCCTCTTTTTTATATATATTCTTCTTTTGTGGTTCTTTTTGTAGTTCTATTTCTATTCTCTTATATTCTTCTTCTAGTGTCTTTTGCTTTTGTCTCTTCTTTTCATTTTCATTTCCCATATATGTTATAGCTAGTCCTCTAATATATGCCTTAGCTGTATCCCATACATTTTGTAGTGACGTTTCTTCTTTTTTGTTCTCTTTTTTAAAAAGTCCATTTCTCTTTCCATAAATTGGATAAATTCCTTTTCTTATTGTCTATTCTGAAAATAGTTCATTAAATAATTCCAACATTGGAGTACCTAGAGGCCCTCTTGAAGATTTTGGTTGTGTTCCCCAGGATCACTCTCTGGCTCTATTAAATTACCCTACAGCATGCAAGCATCTATTACAGGGGTGTCAAACTCAAGGCCCGTGAGCCGGATGCATCCCGCAATGTAAAATAATAGAATAGAATAACAGAGTTGGAAGGGACCTTGGAGGTCTTCTAGTCCAACTTAGGCAGGAAACCCTATATATCAGTGATGGCGAACCTATGGCACGGGTGCCACAGGTGGCACGCGGAGCCATATCTGCTGGCACGCGAGCCGTTGCCCTAGCTCAGCTCCAGCCCGCATGTGTGTGCCCGCCAGCTGATTTTTGACTCGCGCGGAGGCTCTGGGAGGGCGATTTTGGCCTCCGGAGGGCCTCCGGGGTGGCGGGGGGAGAGTTTTCGCCCTCCCCAAGCTCCAAGAAAGCCTCTGGAGCCTGGGGAGGGCAAAAAACAGGCCTACCGGGCCCACTGGAAGTCGGGAAATGGGGGAGTGGGGGGGTCACGCACGCATGCGCAGGGGGGTGGGGCGAGTGGGGGGCTTTAAATTATGGATGTGGGCACTCACACACGCGCAATAGCGCGCGCGCACTATTTCGGCACCCGAGGAAAAAAAGGTTCGCCATCACTGCTATATACGATTTCAGACAAATGATTATGCAACATCTTCTTAATAATTTCCAGTGTTGGAGCATTCACAACTTCTGGAGGCAAGCTGTTCCACTGATTAATTGTTCTAACTGTCAGGAAATTTCTCCTGAGTTCTAGGTTGCTTCTCTCCTTGATTAGTTTCCACCCATTGCTTCTTGTCCTGCCTTCAGGTGCTTTGGAGAATAGCTTGACTCCCTCTTCTTTGTGGCAGCCCCTGAGATATTGGAACACTGCTATCATGTCTCCCCTGGTCCTTCTTTTCATTAAACTAGACATACCCAGTTGCTGCAACCGTTCTTCATATGTTTTAGCTTCCAGTCCCCTAATAATCTTTGTTGCTCTTATCTGCACTCTTTCTAGAGTCTCAACATCTTTTTTACATTGTGGTGACCAAAACTGCATGCAGTATTCCAAGTGTGGCCTTACCAAGGCATTATAAAGTGGTATTAACACTTCGCATGATCTTGATTCTATCCCTCTGTTTCTGCAGCCTAGAACTGTGTTGGCTTTTTTGGCAGCTGCAGCACACGGCTGGCTCATATTTATTTATTTATTTATTTATTTATTTATTAAATTTATATACCGCCCTTCTCCAGGGGACTCAGGGCGGTGAATAGCCAAGTAAAAAACATTAAAATACATTTAAACCAAGTAAAAACATTAAAATACCTTTAAAATAACATATTCAATATGGCCCTAATTTAATACAATTAAAATTTAGTAAAATCTTAAAATTTTAAAAAACCCCAAAACTTTTTCACGCCAGCCCGGCTTGATAAAAATAATGCGTCTTGAGGGCACGGCGGAAGGTGGACAGGTCGTGAATTGTTCTTAAGTCTGGAGGGAGCTGATTCCAGAGGGTGGGTGCTCCCACAGAGAAGGCCCTCCCCCTGGGCGTCACCAGCCTACACTGCTTGGCTGATGGCACCCCGAGGAGGCCCTCTCTGTGGGAGCGCACTGGTCGATGGGAGGCAGTTTGTGGCAGCAGGCGGTCTCGGAGATACCTAGGTCCAATGCCATGGAGCGCTTTAAATGGTTGTCCACTAGGACTCCAAGATCCCTCTCACAGTTACTATAGTTGAGCAAGGCACCACATATACTGTACCTGTGCATTTTGTTTTTCTTGCCTAAATGTAGAACTTTACTTTTTTCACCATTGAATTTCATTTTGTGGTTGGATCTGGCCCGCGGGGCTGTCCTGGAAAAAGTAAGGTGCCGGCCCGCATCGCTTCGGCCCAGTCTACCCCATGCAAAGAGGAAACATGCCAGCAATTTGCGGAACAAGCTGGCCATTCCCACCCAGCTGGCCACACACAGCCGGACCCCCGAGGGTCAACCACCGCCCTAATGCAGCCTTCAATGAAATTGAGTTTGACACCCCTGATCTATTAGAACACTGGGGACCATAATTAGAAGAGCAAGTAAATATATCAAAGACTTTTCCTATTGTTTATTTTACCGGTACATGTAACAAAAATTGATATAGCTGCCTATCTAGCCAATGGAGCTCTGACCGGTGAACATCGTATTTAGTAATTAACCAAATTCATACAGTATTATCTGGCTGTACGTATGAAAGAGAGACAGTTTGGTGTAGTGGTTAAGACACCAGGATAGAAACCAGGAGATTGTGAGTTCTAGTCCCAAAGTCAGATGGGGTGACCCTGGGCCAGTCCTAGGAAAATGGCAATGACACCTCCCAAAAAAACTCTTGCCAAGAAAACTGCAGAAACTTGTCCGGGCAGTCACGAGAAGTCTATTCTATTCTATTCTATTCTATTCTATTCTATTCTATTCTATTCTATTCTATTCTATTCTATTCTATTCTATTCTATTCTATTCTATTCTATTCTCTATTCTATTCTATATTCTACTCTACTCTATTTTCTATTCTATTCTATTCTATTCTATTCTATTCTATTCTATTCTATTCTATTCTATTCTATTCAATTCTATTAAGACCTACTGATCCATCGAGTCTGCCTTTTTATATTCCATTTATTATTTTAATTTTTGGCAGATAATAGTGTTGAAACTCAGTTCCTGATGATTCTCTTCCTTACTGTTCTATTGTACCTTTTTGCCATTAAAATACGCCACAAGTTGGGCCCAGTTTCTGGCGAATCCATGAGCAAATGTTCTCCATCTTGATCTGCATGCAGTGATCATCCTCTGACATCCCATCCATATCCACTGTCATCTTCGTCTCTTCTCTTTCCTCCCTCCATTTGCTTAATGACAAAAGCCCCGGGAAGCTAATTTGTTGCATGCTCCGCTGCTTGATCTACGGAGTGTGTGAACCAACATCTAAGCAACCCTTTCCAACTCTACCACTCTTGATTTGAATGGGATCAAATAACCAAATGGTAATGCAAGCATTTATGTATTTTTTTCTTATTATTCCAATAAGTTCCTTTCAGCAGCATGCAATACCTGAAGACCAAATGCCCAGGGTCCCCTCGTTGGAAAAAGTTCCATAAACAAGAACCTCAGTCGGGGAAAATGTACACTTTGAGCATGTTGAAACTATCCATATTAAGTCAGTTTAGCACTTTGATTAAAGAGCTTAATCAATCACCATCCCAAGCTGCTTATTAATCACTTTATCAAGTGGTTGATGCATTGCTAGTTTTAATAGAATCCATTTATTTTGATTTTTACCTACTTCATCTTTCTAAAGAGGCTTCAGAATCAGCTGTGATAAAAGAGAGAGGAAGAAAGCATCGTAACACCAGGAAGAAAACCTGGACCTCACTCTCCCACATTTCATTATCAAGGCTCCACGCCGACTTGGCCAATTTATTAAGGGTTAAAATAAATAAATAAAAGCTTTCCTTGGAGGCAGGCTTTCGGTGAGCATCCCGCTTTAGTTTAGATAAACACAGGCCATTTGTTTGCTTTCACACCTGACACCTTCATGATATACGATCCTAATAAGATTAATCTTTTCTCTCTTTTTTTCCTTTTAGAAAAGTCTTGTTTGTATCTCATCACCGGTCAGTGAAGTTCCCTTTGAGTAAAGATGGGTAGTGGGGGGGGGAGGAGAATAGATCTCCACTGTTCAGGTAGAATATCTCTCTCCGTAAATTTGGATGTGCTAGAACACAATTGGCTTTGCCATCTAGGGTAAAATGGAGTTAGATAATCTGTAGTTCAACTTCTTGGGTTAACCCAGTGCTTCTCAAATAGTGGGGCGGGCCCCCTGGGGGGCCGCGGAGTGATGCCAGGAGGGGCGCATGACCGTGGGGAACTTGCTTTTTTTTGCCGCAGGGAGTAGGGGTTTTTTGCACCGAACAATAGCACACAGCACAGAGCAGGAGATATGAAGTGCAGATAACAAACCCTTAAGAGACACCATGGAAAAATATTTAACAGGATGAAAAGAAAGGAGGAGAGAGACGGAGATAATGAGACAAACGTAAGTCTCCCGAAAGCGAAGACGAGGAAATATGATGAAACGTATGTAGAGCTTGGCTTCACTGTGACTACGGTGGGAGACGAGGAAAGACCAGTATGTTTACTGTGTCTAAAAATGTTGGCAGCGGACAGCATGAAGCCAAATAAATTAAGGCGTCACTTAAACACATTACACCCCAATCACGCTGATAAGCCGCTTGAGTTTTTTCAGTGAAAACATGCCAAATATTGCAAACAATTGTCCCGGCGGAGAGTTGGGGGGGGGGCGTGAAATGTTTACTTCTTCCTAGGGGGGGCGTAACAAAATAATTGAGAAGCACTGGGTTAACCCGACTGTGCTGTGCATCAGGCCATCAACGTGTCTATTTGTTTGGGCATAGCACACTATGTAAATATATCAACTGGCCATTTGTTATCCTGGATGCAGTGCTATCCTCCCACCTCACTGAGGATGGAATGTTAATTTAACTCATTCCCCGCAGCCATAAATTTGGACCTTCAAACTAGAAATAGCATTTAGACTTATATACCGCTTCCCGTTGCATTTACAGCCCTCTCTAAGCAGGGCTGCAATTAAATAAATACCTTTAAAATATATTTCTGCCTTGGGATAAGGTTCAGTGTAGCATCAATTCAGATTTGATGTTGTTACTACAAATAAAAAGAGGAGGAGGAAGTAACATTTTGTGTGTTCACCACAGGAGTTACTTATAAAAACTAATATAGGGAGGATAAAAGGAAAGGCGAAGGTTTTCCCAATCCAGTCATGTCAACTCTAGAAGGCAGTGCTCATCTCTGTTTCTGAACTGAGGGAGCCAGCATTGTCTGAAGACCTCTCCATGGTCATGTGGCTGGCATGAACATATGCCGAAGTGCACGAATGCTGTTATCTTCCCACCAAGGTGGTAGCAATAGCATTTAGACTTATATACCACTTCCTTCCATTTTAACCGACCTCAGAAGAATGGAAGGTTGAGTCAACCTTGGGCCGGTCAGGATCGAACTCCTAGTTGTGGGCAGAGTCAGCCCGCAATATTGCATTCTAACCACTGCGCCACCACGGCAAATAGGTAGATAGATAGATAGATAGATAGATAGATAGATAGATAGATAGATAGCATAGATAGATAGATAGATAGATAGATAGAGAGAGAGAGAGAGAGAGAGAGAGAGAGAGAGAGGGGGGGGGAGGGAGAGAGAGATGGAGAGAGAGATGGAAGGACAGAAAGACAGACATAGAGATAGATAGATAACAATAGACTTAGACTTATATACTGCTTCCTAGTGCTTTACAGCCCCTCTAAGCGGTTTACAGAGTCAGCCTCTTGCCCCCAACAATCTGGGTCCTCACTTTACCGACCTTGGAAGGATGGAAGGCTGAGTCAACCTTGAGGGGTCACGATCGAACTCCAACCTTGAGCCGAAGAGCAAGTGCTGTCCAAAGACGTCTCCGTGGTCATGTGGCCAGCATGACTAAATGCGAAAGCGCACAGAGCACTGTTACCTACCCACCAAAGTGGTCCCTATTTTTCTACTTGCATTTTTTACATGCTTTTGAACTGCTAGGTTGGCAGAAGCTGGGACAAGTAACGGGAGCTCACCCCGTTACACATCGCTAGGGATTCGAACCCTTGAACTGCCGACCTTCTGATTGACAAGCTCAGTGTCTTAGTGACTGAGCCACCGTGTCCCTACTGACCCTTACTCTTCTCCAAATTTCAGTTAGTTGATGAGGTCATACAGCAACAGTTTTGATACTGCCATGGTCATGAGTTGACCATATTTATTTATTTATTTGTTAGATTTTTTTTTATCCTGCCTTTATTTTTTTCATAAACAACTCAAGGCAACGAACACACATAATACTCTTTCCTCCTTCTATTCTCCCCACAACAACAACAACAACCTTGTGAGGTGGATTGGGTTGAGAGAGAGTGACTGGCCTACAGTCACCTAATTGGCTTCTTGCCTAAGGCAGGACTAGAACTCACAGTCTCCTGGTTCTTTACCCTGATGCCTTAACCACTAGACCAAACTTGATCTATAATGGTATAATTACATATTATATACATTTTTAAAACACAGTTTTCTTTATTTTGTATCACAATTTCAATCTTTACAGCGCTCCGGTATCAGTATAACTTGTAAATATATACCAATTGTTTTGCATTATTTATTTATTTATTTATTTATTTTGGTTTTCTTATATGCCGCCCTATTCCCGAGGGACTCAGGGCGGCGTACAGCAAAGAAAATACAAGAAACCAACAATAAACATAATTAAAATCGAATACAAAAATTAAAAATTCCAATAGTAAAAAACATCCATCAACCAAACATACCCAGGGGAGAGCTCAGATGGATTCGTCTCTAACCCCCAGCCTGCAGGAAAAGCCATGTCTTAACGGCTTTTCGGAAGGCCAGCAGGGTGGGGATAGTTGGGGTCTCTGGGGGAAGTTGGTTCCAGAGCGCGGGGCCCCCCACAGAGAAGGCCCTCCCCCTAGGGCCCGCCAGCTGGCATTGCTTGGCTGACGGTACCTGGAGGAGGCCAACTCATTATTTTTTCTTTCCATTTATATACATAACTGTTCTATACATTATGCCATTATTATAGTTTCCTAACTATATATATTACCTTTTAACTTTAAAGTACCTCTTAAATTACATTTACATTCTTATTCTTTACTTCTATTCTCTAACCAGTTATACCATGAGTCCCAAATCAAATAGTATTCCGTTTCTCCTCTTTCTTTTATTTCCATTGTTAGCCTATCCATCTCCGCACATTCTAGCACCTTTTTTATCACCATTCCATTGGAGGGAGTGCTATCATTTTTCCAGTTTTGCGCATATACATGGTTTTATGTAAATAAATCATATTTATGAATAATCAGAAATAAAAAGGTAGAGAGATAGTTGACAGCCTGCCAGTACAGATATTCAGAAAGCTATCGATTTCTTATCCTCATGGCTTTTGAAGGCCCAGCACTCTACTCCACAAATGGTTTTACTCATCTTGAGTTGCTGAGGGAGATGCTCATTGCAATCCTCATTCTTCTCGTTAACGGTTTCAAAATAATCCAGATTCTGAAGGGTCATTTGGTAAAATAGACATTTTGCTTTGCTGATGAAAGAGGCTTATCAGCTTGATGGCACTTCAGGCATGGAGAGCACCTTGTAATAGTCCTTAAAAGCCTCCCTAGAATGTCCATGAAAAGTTCAGCTCAGGTTGAAAAATATAGAAGTTCCCTGCTGGGCAAACTCTTCTGGCAAGTTAAAATTGTTCTTTCAGCTATCCAAATACTTTTGGGACATAGCAATTTCAGCTTTTGGGCCAGTATGGCATTATATGAAGAGAAAATGGGGTTCTTTGTGCAGGCACATTTAAAAAGGGCTCAACGTTTTAATTAAAAAGCTACTTATGGCCCAAGGGAGTCACAGTCTTTTTAAAGTTGTCTTTCTAATTTCTTCCTTTATCACCACTCAGGTGATCAGAATTGTCACCTGTTGGCAGAATGTCTATGGAAATTCTCAGTCATCCAGGTCATGGTTGTCTTAAAGGTGCTTTTTCTAAAGGCCACTTGACATGTGATCCTGTGATGGAACCCATATTTCCCCCCTATTTAATGTACTTGAATAGATAGATGGCTCTTGGACCATTGGGCCATTTTTCACACTCACCAGGCTTCAGGAGGCTTTCTGAACTTCTGGTTGGGCTATTGGGTCCGTTTTTCACATCCACAGGCTCCGGAGTCTTTCCTGAAGCCTGGGGAGGGTGAAAACGACCTCCCCCCGCCTTCCGGAAGGCCTAAAATCAGCTGGCCAGTGCGCACATGCGCGCTGGAGCTGACATAGGGCAACGCCTCGTGTGCCCTCAGATATGGCTTTGCGTGCCACCTGTGGTATTAGTACCTCACGTGATCTTGATGGAATCCCTGTTAATGCAACTTAGGATTGCATTGGCTTTTTTGGCAGCTGCAGCACAGTCTGCTTGCCAACTCCAGAAAGAAAATCCTACACCTTGAGAATGAATGAAAGGTAAAAAAAGGTCAAAGAAGGGCACGCATAAGAGTATATGTTTTGTGTGCATATATTTTTACCCTTTCCAAGCATAGAACTCTGGGTGGTTTGTGTGTGTGTGTGTGCGCGCGCGCGTGCGCGTGCATGCATGCACTAGAGGGAAAAATCAATATCCTGGAAGAAAAGGTCAATGCTGGAAAATGGCATGAAACAGTCCGTCCCGTCACGATGGACATTGTTTGCCTGGTTTGATTTAGATTTAGATTTAGATTTATTATTAGAGTTGGAAGGGACCTTGTAGGTCATCTAGTCCAACCCCCTGCTCAAGCAGGAGTTCCTACACCATTTGAGACAGATGGCAGTCCAGTCTCCTCTTGAAGGTCGCAAGTGTTGGGGCTCTCACAACCTCCGCTGGCAAGTTGTTCCACTGGTTGATCGCTCTCACCGTCAGAAAGTTTCTCCTCACTTCCAGGTTGAATCTCTCCTTGGTCAGCTTCCATCCGTTATTCCTTGTTTGGCTTTCTGGTGCCATAGAGAACAGCCTGACCCCCTCCTCTCTGTGGCATCCCCTCAAGTATTGGAACACTGCTATAATGTCACCCCTGGTCCTTCTCTTCACTAGACTGGCCAAGCTCAGTTCCTGCAAGCGCTCTTCGTATGTTTTATTTTCCAGACCCTTTATCATCCTGGTTGCTCTCTTCTGCACTTTCTCTAGAGTTTCAATGTCTTTTTTGTAGTGTGGTGACCAAAACTAGATGCAGTACTCTAGGTGTGGTCTGACCAAGGCTTTATAGAGTGGTACTAGTACCTCTCTGGTCCTTGATTGTATCCCTCTATTTATGCAGCTCAGGACTGCGTTGGCCTTTTTGGCTGCTGCTGCACACTGCTGGCTCATATTTAGTTGGCTGTCTACCAAGACTCCAAGATCCCTCTCGCAATCGCTGCTATTGAGTGTGGTTTCACCCAGTTTGTATGTGTATTTTTGATTCTTCTTACCTAGGTGTAGAATTTTACTTTTCTCCGTGTTAAATTTCATTTTATTGGTTTGGGCCCAGTGTTTGAGTCTGTCAAGGTCCCTCTGGATTTTGAGTCTGTCCTCTGGGGTGTTTGCTACTCCCGCCAGCTTGGTATCGTCTGCAAATTCCTTCACCCTTGGTGTGAACTTCCAAACAGACAGCCGCTTTCTCTTCCATGGCTGGCCCTACAACAAATGGGTCTTCTTTTTCAAGATCCCTGTATTGACAGTATTGCATCTGGGTTGCCTGTCCTGATTGCCAGCAGAATTGGGAATCTCGAGCTGAAAAAAAATCCCTTGGTAAGACGACCGGAGGCCACCCGGCCTGATGAGAAGTTCTCCATTTACTTCTCAAGTGGGACAGATAAATGCAATTATGCCTCCTGAAAAGAGCTGCAAAGGCCTCCTCTTTCAGTCCTCCTCATTTGCTATTGGTCCGCCCCAGAGTTTCATCCCACCCCTCCACCCCTTCTCTCTCTCTCCGGCTTCATTGCTTGGGTGTAGCTTTAAAGTATCCCCTATGCCCTTTGGAGTCTCCCAACACATTTACCCACAAGT
Organism: Diadophis punctatus similis; assembly: GCA_023053685.1. NCBI lineage: Eukaryota > Metazoa > Chordata > Lepidosauria > Squamata > Dipsadidae > Diadophis > Diadophis punctatus. Next base: position 420,431 of record JALIGW010000091.1, on the reverse strand, counting down.
AACAATTGAGACCCTCTTACACCATTCAGGCCTTCCTTCTCTCCTGGCCTCATTTTGCCTGCCTCTCTCTTGATCTGCCATTGTGCCCAAAGCTTTTTGCACCAACCCAATCCTCCCACAGAAGGCAGTGGTGGAAACTGGGGAGAGAGAGCGCGCGGGGGGGGGGGGGGAGGAGAGAGAGAGAGAGAGAGAGAGAGAGAGAGAGAGAGAGAGAGAGAGAGAGAGAGAGAGAGAGAGAGAGAGAGAGAGAATAGGAGAAGGCACACAGTATTAAAATGCTGAACAGCAAATACTCTGGAGTGTCCTCCCTCCCTCTCCGCCCCCCCCCCTTTTCTTCTTCAGAAGGACAAGCGAGGCTCTGAAAGGAACTATACATTTTGCTTAGTGCTCTTGAAACCAAGCATTTCACACCTGAAGCTTTTCTCTGGCTGGCCCAGAAACACCCCTTCAAAGCGTTTAATTGCCAATCGCTTCAGAGCATGTTGTTAAAGGAGGAGAAGGAGGGAGAAGGAAGAAAAAGAAAGAAAGAGGGAAAGAAAGAAGTCCATTATGCCAGGCCACTCTCCGGCGGAGAACCAAACTACTACGTGGGAAAGGATCCCCATCTTCACTCACGGCCAATGTAGCGTTTCAAAAAAAAAAAAAAAAAAAAGAAAGAAAAAGAAAAAGAAAAGGGAAAAAAATGAAGAGATACAGATAACTGACTGCCTTGTTATTACAGAGCTGACATCGCTCTTCAAATCCAGTTTTGTGGGTTGTTGTTTTTTTAAAGAGAAAAGTATACATTTTTCCTAATGCTCTTTCCCTAGTTATCTGCGGACACCAAGAAAGGAATAAGCAAAATAGCAGAGAAGTTTAGATTTTATTAGAGTTGGAAGGGACTTTGTAGGTCATCTAGTCCAACCCCCTGCTCAAGCAGGAGTTCCTACACCATTTGAGACAGATGGCAGTCCAGTCTCTCCTTGAAGGTCGCAAGTGTTGGGGCTCTCACAACCTCCAGATAGGTATCTGCCCCAAGATAATGGGGTATTTCCTTCATGGGAGATAGTCCTTCAGAAGTTTGCAAATATATAGCCTTATCATATTATGGAGAACTTTGGTGTTGCAGGAACATCTTCACCCACTCTTTCTAAATGCATTACTTCTCAGAAGTAACTACCCCATGAAGGAACTACAACACTATCTTGGGGCAGAATGTTAAATGATGTATGAATGAAATTAAATTGCAACAGATGTTTGCAGCCAAAAAAAGAGTCATCTACAGTATGTAAAAATCCTGATCATTTCCTTACCCAAAATATTTTATCTTTCATTTGATTCTTCAACAGAGGAATCAGCCTGGAGTTGTTACCTCCCACAAGGGATCTAAATCTATTCCCTCTTGAATTGTATCCACTCTTATCTAGCACCCGTTTAGTGCTGACCTAAAGGTGGAGGTTGGAGTTCTCGCCTCACCATCAGGAGGCTGTGAGTTCGATCCTAGGTAGAGGCAGATATTTCTCTCTCTGGGCTGTCACGATGTGAATAATTGCCAGTTGCGCATCTCTACTGTTTTCTAAGGTTTATTGTATTTATAATCAAGCAGACATGTGATATGTTTTACTACGCATGCGTGCATTCCAGGAGTTTTGTCTACTCCCACTTCCCTTTCTTCTTCGATGCCTGCCGAAGGCAGACGTGAATCCATTAGCTGAGAAGATGTAGTTTATTAAGAGTTTATTTTTGTTACTTTTGTACTGAAATAAATATTTTGTTAATTAGATTTGAATCTCAGTTTTATTTTCTGAGTATGAATGACTTCGAGGAAGCAAGATCCTAAAATCGCCTCTTGGTAGGAAAATTCCTATCTGACATGTGCACACTGAAAATATACTGTATCTGCTGAACAAAACTCCGCATTGGTGACAGGAAGGGCATCCGGCCATTAGATGCATTCATTTGCCCATTAAAAGAAGAAGATGATGGGCAGCCCAGCTCAGAGTTGCTCTCGGTGACATACAAAAAGTCAACTACAAATGCACTCTTACCCACTCCAAAAATAACCTGCAAAGTGGCAACCAGCATAAAATACCCTGCAATTCAACGATCACATATCTGGAGTCAAAGGCCTGGGGAAAGAGCCAGAAAGTGCTGCAGTTGTATATCAAGGGCAGATTGTTCTACAAAACAGAAGTTGCCACTGCCTCCATCCTTGTTCCCTTCCCAGGAGCAAAGAACATTCTACGAACACAGAGCTTATACCACGGAAGTCTTCTCTTTTGGAAGAAATTTCACCTCTTCACAAATTTGAAGTATCCTTCTGAACTCCTGGAGATCATCCCAAGCCTAGGCATCATTCTTGTTCTAACTAGGCTATAATGCCATTGGTGGTCTTCACTTATTTATTTTATTTTATTTTGTGACATTTATATACCGCTTCACAGTGCAAGCACTCTCTAAGCGGTTTACACCAGTAAGCAATGTATATTTATATTGCCCCCAGCAATCTCGGTCCTCATTTTACCTACCTCGGAAGGATGGAAGGCTGAGTCAACCCTGAGCCGATGAGATTTGAACCGCTGAACTGCGGATCAGTGTCAGCTAAAGTGGCCTGCAGTACCTGCCTCTAACCGCTGCGCCACCTCGGCTCTTATGACTTGGAGCTGTCATTCAGTCCTTCTGAGTCTTCATGGCCCAAGGGGAAATCATTCAATCATGCTTGTTCCTCAAGAGCAGGGGTGTCAAATTTGCATTTTCATAGCATCGTCATGTGGCGTATCTGGACTTTTTCCCTCTTCGCTAAACCAGGCATGGGTGTGACACATCTGGCCCATGGGCTGTGAGTTTGACAGCCCTGCTCAAGAACCACTTATTTAACTCCAGGAAGCTTCAGGTTCTGGGTGATATTAGAAGGAGCTATTGATAGCCTCCATGGAAAGCTACTTAATATGTGACGGAATAGGAAATTATTCCTATCAAGAGGTGATATAGGATCTTGCTTCCTTGAAGTCATTCTTACTTAGAAAATAAAACCGAGATTTAATTCTAATTAACAAAATATTTATTTCAGTATAAAAGTAACAAAATATAAACCTTAATAAGCTACATTTTCTCAGCTAAGAATTCACGTCTGCCTCGGGCGAGGCTCACAGGAGAAGAAGGAAGGAGGAGACTCCTGGAATACACACATGCGCAGTAATACATATCACATGTCTGTTTGATTAGAAAATACAGTAAACCTAGAAATATGGCAGAGGTGCTCAACTGGCAATATTCACATCGTGACAATATGGGATAGCAGTAACACTAGCAATAGCACTTAGACTTATATACCACTTCACAGTGCTTTACCGCCCTCTCTAAGTGGTTTACCTGTCAGCCTATTGCCCTCCCCAAACAATCTGGGTCCTCATTTTACCCACCTCGGAAGGATGGAAGGCTGAGCTGGTCAGGATCGAACTGCTGCCAGTCAGCAGAATTAGCCTGCAAAACTGCATTCTAACCACAGCGCCACCCTGGCTCATAGCAATCTGTCTGGTAGCACACCGTAGACTAAAAAATTATTAGGGCAAACATTTAGGTGGCTGGATCTCTGTCCAGCAGATAAATGAAATGTTATCTTTAGTTGGCAGATGATGCATCCTTTTGGTATAGAATCCGATGGGACGTTGATTTGACTGCAACCGCTGAACATGTGTATTCTTCTGGAATTTGATAATATATGAAACATGACACGTAATAGGATTGAGGCTCCAACAGCCTTTGAAAGCAGACAGTTGATGCAATTTCATATTGCCAGACACATGCAGGAACAGTCAAGCAAGAGCGTCCAGTCGCAGCAAAATCCAGGCACTCTCACAGTCTAAATGCAAATTCAAGATGCCATGTTGAAAGTAGCTTCCAGATGGGGAGCCCTCTTAGTCTCGTCCAGCATGAATAACAAAGGTTCCTGAGGTATCTTACTGATGAGCAAATTGATCATGGCATGAACATTCACAGTAGAGCATTTGCAGCTCTCTGCCAAAACCACAGAAAGTGATGCGGTTTTAGTGTATCGGTGAGCAATGTGGCACATGCCTGAATAGTTGTTTTGTTGCTGTTTTAACCATTTAGTTATGTCCAATTCTTAGTGACTTTATAGGCCCGTGATGGCGAACCTATGGCACGCGTGCCAGAGGTGATACGCAGAACCCTCTCTGTGGGCACGTGCAGCGTCAGCAGCTGCTCTTCTGGTTTCCAGCACATGTATGTGCGCCACCCAGCTGATCTTCGCGCATGCTAGAGCCCCAGAAACCCGAAGACCAGCTGGCCGGCGTGCATGCATGTACCGGAAACCAGAAGACCAGGTGGCTGGCACGCTCATGTGCACCAACCAGCTGGTCTTTGAGTTTTCGGGGCTCTGGCGCATGCACATTCCAGTTTGGGCACTCGGTGCCAAAAAGGTTCACCACAAAGATGATTAGGGGACTGGAGGCTAAAACATATGAAGAACGGTTGCAGGAACTGGGTATGTCTAGTTTAAAGAAAAGAAGGACCAGGGGAGACATGATAGCAGCATTCCAATATCTCAGGGGCTGCCCCAAAGAAGAGGGAGTCAAGCTATTCTCCAAAGCACCTGAAGGCAGGACAAGAAGCAATGGGTGGAAACTAATCAAGGAGAGAAGCAACTTAGAACTAAGGAGGAATTTCCTGACAGTTAGAACAATTAATCTGTGGAACAAATTGCCTCCAGAAGTTGTGAATACTCCAACACTGGAAGTTTTTAAGAAGAGATTGGGCAACCATTTGTTTGAAATAGTATAGGGCAGTGATGGCGAACCTTTTTTGGTTCGTGTGCCAAAAGGGGGGGGGAATGTGGGGGATCACGTGTGTGCGTGCCCACACTCATAATTCCATGCACCCCCGCACATGCACACATGACCCCCCTGCTCCCAGCATGCAATGGCACGCCCATTTTTCGCTCTCCCCAGGCTCCAGAGCCTTTCTAGGAGCCTGGGGAGGGCGAAAACGGCCTTCCCCACCCCCTCTGGAGGCTGGAAACAGCCTGTTTCCCAACTCCCAGTGGGCCCAGAAGGCCTGAAAATCAGCCGGCTGGTGCACACATGCACGCAGGACCTGAGCTCGCGTGCCCACCGATATGGCTCCGCGTGCCACTTGTGGCACCCGTGCCATAGGTTCGCCATCACGGGTATAGGGTTTGCTGCCTGAACAGGAGGTTGGACTAGAAGACCTCCAATGTCCCTTCCAACTCTGCTATTGTATTATATTGTATTGTATTGTATTGTATTGTATTGTATTGTATTGCATTGCATTGCATTGCATTGCATTGCATTGCATTGCATTGCATTGCATTGCATTGCATTGCATTGCATTGCATTGCATTGCATTCTGTTCTGTTCTGTTCTGTTCTGTTCTGTTCTGTTCTGTTCTGTTCTGTTCTATTCTATTCTATTCTATTCTATTCTATTCTATTCATTTCTTTGGACCCATTAATTCTAACTCAACCCCCAATAGAATATATTTGAAGTATCATGGCCTTAATCAACTGGAAACAAAGAAACTTGCCCCTTTTGCAGGAAGTAAATTATTACTGATGGCCAGCCACCATTCATATTTTCTCACTTCTCTAAAAAAAAAAAAAACAAGAGCAAGTGCATTACTCAGTGCTGATCCAATAAGAGTGCTTTGCCATTTTAAACCTATTTGTTATATTCTATCACCTTTCTTCCTAAGCATCAAATACCACAGCTGTTTTTCTTAGCCAACTGTTGCCAATTCTTAGCAGCAAAGATTAATAATAGAAGATAACTCACTTTGCATTTTCAATTTCATTAAAAGGTTCTGACCTCCCATGATGAAAATATGATGGTACTGTGTACTAAATTTCATGATTGGAGCTAATTTCATATCTTTTCGCTGTAATGATCCCTTGAATTTAGGCACTGACTTTTTGCATCAGTGTTTAATGTACAAGCAAAGTAAACTTCGGCATAACATTCTATTGTTTGCTTCCACAAAATAGACAAAAAAACTACTATTATTACTACTACTACTACTACTACTACTACTACTACTACTACTACTACTACTACTACTATTTCTTCTTCTTCTTCTTCTTCTTCTTCTTCTTCTTCTTCTTCTTCTTCTTCTTGTTTTTTAATTTTAGATTTATTATTAATATAGTTGGAAGAGACCTTGTAGGTCATCTAGTCCAACCCCCTGCTCAAGCAGGAGTTCCTACACCATTTGAGACAGATGGCAGTCCAGTCTCTCCTTGAAGGTCGCAAGTGTTGGGGCTTCTTTCTTCTTTCTTCTTCTTCTTCTTCTTCTTCTTCTTCTTCTTCTTCTTCTTCTTCTTCTTCTTCTTCTTCTTCTTCTTCTTCTTCTTCTTCTCCTCCTCCTCCTCCTCCTCCTCCTCCTCCTCCTCCTCTTCCTCTTCCTCTTCCTCCTCTTCCTCTTCCTCCTTCTTCTTCTCCTTCTTCTCCTCCTCCTCCTCCTTGTCCTTCTTTCTTCCCCTCCTCCTTTCTCCTCCTCCTCCTCCTTTCTATGTTGCAAAAGACTGATGAAAATTTTACTTTTTATTTATTTTATTTGTATCCTGTATTTAGTATTTTTACAACTAACTCAAGGCAGTAAACATATCCAACACACCTTCCTCCTATTATTGTCCCCACAACAACAAACCTGTGATTTTTATCTGCCCTGATATGTATTGCATTTGTCATCTTTTATTCATTCAACCTATTTTAATATCTTTGGAGTTCATATGTGTATAGAGGTAAATCATCGATTTAAATACCATACGAATTAAAATTTCATAATGGGCTTTTACTAATGTACACCCAAGATGCGGAAAACCTAACTGATGAATCATGTAAAGTGGGATCCTTGGTGCTCTCTGAATCTGGTTGCTTTCTTGCAGACGTTGCATTACCAAACTAGGTAACAACATCAGTACTAGAAAGGAGTGGGATTAGGGTAACAAAACAACTTATTTGTCCATCCCAAACTGCAAAGTCTGTATACCTGTACATACGGTAGCAATGAACCTCTTAACTCGTATTGGCTGAATTGATTTGAAGTGGTAGAATCATCACAAACATTTCAGTTTCTGAGAATACTAACACATTGTTTGTTTAAAATTTCTGAACATCTGCTTATTTTATCGGCAGACTAGGCAAGTACATTATGGTTGATCTGAAAGTTCTCTGACCACCTTTTGAAAAACGAATCCATTTATTAACAGACTCTTCATCTTTGCTGAAACTGAAATCCCTCCTACAATGTCTTATTCCCTTCTGTCAGGCCAAATCATATAATCATTTAATAATGTCAACTTAGTTGTCGTTGCTCTCCATGCTACCTTGTCAAGCATGCAAAGCTGATCAGCCAACAATTGAAAGAAGCTTTTTTTTCAATTGTTGGCTGATCAACTTTGCATCAGATTTGATGTTACCAAGCCAGCATGTTCTTTGCTTGACTCTTCTTCTTGTTCCACTAACCATCACTGCCTTCTCCAATGAATTTGCACACATGACATGGCCACAGTAAATCAGATGTAATCTTATGATTTTAGCTTCTAGTGATGTATCTAGAATCAATGTCAAGTAGATAGCCTCAAGTGGAACAATTTTTTTCAATGCTTTAACCCTAGAGAAAGTGCAGAAGAGAGCAACCAGGATGATAAAGGATCTGGAAAATAAAACATACAAAGAGCGGTTGCAGGAACTGAGCTTGGCCAGTCTAGCGAAGAGAAGGACCAGAGGTGACATGATAGCAGTGTTCCAATACTTGAGGGGATGCCACAAAGAGGAGGGGGTCAGGCTGTTCTCTATGCCACCAGAAAGCCAAACAAGGAATAACAGATGGAAGCTGACCAAGGAGAGATTCAACCTGGAAGTGAGGAGAAACTTTCTGACGGTGAGAGCAATCAACCAGTGGAACAACTTGCCAGCGGAGGTTGTGAGAGCCCCAACACTTGCGACCTTCAAGGAGAGACTGGACTGCCATCTGTCTCAAATGGTGTAGGAACTCCTGCTTGAGCAGGGGGTTGGACTAGATGACCTACAAGGTCCCTTCCAACTCTAATAATAAACCTAAACTACATGTTTTTCCATGATCCTCTATTTTATTCCATTTCTCATTTTTCCATTACCTCTCTCCCTTGCTTTTCTCCCACATCAACAGATATTAATTATATAGTCATTGTAACTCAGCACTTGAAAAGAAAATAATCGTGCATCTTTTATTCAGCAGATAGCTTCCATAACTCTTTGAATTATTGGATTATTTGAATTATTTTCCATCCGCATTGCTTTTAAAAAGTTGCTTGTCCTAACTCTTGAACAGTTAAAACAGTGGCATCCGGTGGATATTTCAGTCTCCAAAGTGAGTGATCAAAAAGCTGAGAAATAAGGACAAAAATCTACATTTCTGCAATTTTCAAGAAACAGTGCTGATACGATCCTGAAGTGTTTTCTTTGCTGTACTTCTGTTTAGAATAAAATACCTGGAAAAGAAACTTCTAAGTTATCCCTTTCTCGCTCTTCGTCCCTCCTCCCCACCAATCCTTTGTGTTTTTAATTTGACTTTGACATACTTCATATCCAGAGTTCATCTTTGATTGAAAAGAAGTACTTTTCAAACATTCAGCAGATAAAAACAAGATTTCTCCATTTGGATATCTACTGGCAAATCACTATCTAACCTGTCTGGTTTTGAGAAAGCCCTTGAAAAGCATTTATAAAAATAGGAGATGCTAATGTAAACTTTAAGAATGGTGGTTATTGTCACAGAGATATACAGTCTGGTGTGGTTTGGGTCAATCAGACCTTCTACAACAGTGGTTCTCAACCTTCCTAATGCCGCGACCCTTTAATACAGTTCCTCATGTTGTGGTGATCCCCAACCATAAAATAATAAAATTATTAGGAAACTCAGGGGTGGGTTCTAACTTACCTCGCTGCTGGTTTGCTTCCTCCTGTGCTGTGTGGCCGTGCCTCATGGGCACACGTGCACTTTGCGCGTGCACGCAAGTGCAGTGCCGATTTTTTTAAAAAAATGCAAAAAAAAAAGCCAAAAACAAGATGGTGACGCATGCGCAGTGCTGGAAATTCAGCTTCTGCACATGCTCAGAAGTTCCCATGGTACAGATATTTTTTTTGCAGTAGTCTATTTGCATGTGGGTGGACCCACCTGGAGACAGATAGAGGAGCGGTCTCTCGGTTCCTAAGACCATCAGAAATATGTGTTTTCCGATGGTCTTAGGCGACCCCTGTGAAAGGGTCATTCGACCCCCCCAAAGGGGTCGCGACCCACAGGTTGAGAACCGCTATTCTACAACCTGATGCCCTCCATTATGTTTAGAGCGACTCCTTCGCTCGGGCCACCCCGCCCACCGCGACGACGCCACGGAGACACGCCCCCGCATCCTTGCGTGTGGCGCCACGGGATGGGACAGCCGTTTCGAGAGGGCGGGGCTGCGCCTCCCCCGTCGCCGGGGCAACTGCTGGGCCAGCCGAGAGATTTCTCCCGGCTCGCGCACGCCGCCGCTTCCGGTTGCGAGCCGTCAGGGCAACAACGGGCAAAAGGTGACCAGACGTCCCGCTGTTTTGGCATTCTTTCCAAAAAAGCGTGACTTTTTGGAAAGAATGCGGGACGCGGGACACACGCTTGAAAAGCGTGTCTGTCCCGCCAAAAGCGGGACGTCTGGTCACCTTAACTATTAGCAAAGGGTGCTATAGGTCTTTGTCTTTGCTCCAGGAATAGAGAATGCCTAGTAAAGCATCAAATATGGAGCTGCAGTGGCGTAGTGGTCAGAGCAGTGATGGCAAACCTTTTCGGCACCAAGTGCCAAAAAAGGGATTGCGCACACACGTGCCACCGAGTGCTGAAAAGGGAGCACTTCGTGCATGCTTGTCTGGGCCTCGACCAGGAACAGGAGTTGCCCAGGGGGCATGCGCGTGCTGAAAAATTTACTTCCAGTTTCTGGTGCACACATGCGCATCGACATGCAAGTCTTCTGGTTACTGCCGCGCATGCATACGTGCTGATCAGCTGGCCACTGCACATGCTCATAGACCAGCTCTTCCGGTTTCCTGCACTGCTGCATGCACAAAGGCCAGCTGATCATTGGCCACGCATGCGTGCCAGAAACCTGGAAGAGGAACGTTCAGGCGACATGCCATAGGTTCACCATCACGGGGTTAGAGTGCATTACTGCAGATTAATTCTGCTGACTGCCGACTGCCTGCAATTTGGCAGTTCCAATCCCATCAGGCTCAAGGTTGACTCAGCCTTCCATCCTTCCGAGGTGGGTAAAATGAGGACCCAGATTGTTGGGGGCAATATGCTGAACTCTGTAAACCGATTAGAGAGGGCTGTAAAACACTATGAAGCGGTATATAAGTCTAAGTGCTATTGCTATGGAAGTCGCACACTTCTCAATCCAGATTTCTGGTTCTTCCTAAACTGTGCCTTCCTCAAACTACAGCTGGATTACTGGTATTGTTATCACGGAAACCTTGTAGAAGATGGGGAAGATGAATTTTATTCATTTATTGACAGAGAATTGCAACCATAACGTCATCTATCTTCAACTTTGGTCCTGCTTATTTTCAAAACTAACCATATTCATTAGGATGTAAGTCATGAATATCCCTGAGCTGATCTAATGCCTATGGATGAGTGGGCTGTGTTGTAGCTAACAAGGGACGTTCATTTCAATGCAACTAAAATGAGGGTGAGGGATATCTATTCAATAGCATAACATTTCTTTTGCTTGTACTTCTACCTTGCAAGTGTACACCAGGGGGAAAATTCTTTTGTGTCTCTCTGACAAAAATTGCAATTCTGAAGTTACAGAATAGTGTTAGAAGGGACCTTGGAGGTCATTTAGTGTGACCCCCTGCTGAAGCAGGAGACCCAGGGGTGGGTTCTAACTTACCTTGCTGCCGATTCGCTTCCTCCCGCACCTCGTGGGCATGCATGCACAGTGCCAAAAAATAAAAATAAACACCGCCACCCCAAAGCCCAAAACAAGATGGCGACGCATGCACAGTGCTGGAAACTCAGCTTCTGCGCCTGCTCAGAAGAAAAAAAATTCAAAAAAATAAATTAAAAAAATCCAAAAAAAGATGGCAGTGATGTCATTGTGACGTCACCAGCGGGCCACTACCACTTCGGGCGAACCGGTCCAAACTGGGAGGAACCCACCTCTGAGGAGACCCTATACCATCCCAGACAAGTGACTGTCTGATCGCTTCTTTTTTAAAAAAATAAATTTTATCGATTTTCAACACGTTTCTTTAAAATAACAATTACCATGTTTCCTTAAGCATTTCTACAATCACACATTATTTTTCATTTTCACATTTCCATATTACAATTGATTCTATATCCTATATCATAATTACATATATGTTTTTATTTACATATTTACATTTTACCTCTTATGGTTTCACTATTTCCTTTCTTTTCTTAATTTAGCCCAGTGATACCATTTTTCCCAGATAGTATAATATTCAGAATCTTTTTGGTCCTTTAGATACATTGTAAGTCTATCCATTTCTGCACATTCGTAAATTTTTTTAATTACTACATTTTCTGATCGCTTCTTGAAAACCTCAAGCAATGGAGTACTTACAACTTCTGAAGGCAACTTCTGTTCCACTTGTTAATTGTTCTCACTGTCAGGGAATTTCTCCTTAGTTTTAGGTTGCTTCTATCCTTGATTAGTTTCCATCCATTGTTTCTTGTCCTGCCCTTTGGAGAATAGGTTGTCCCTCATTTCCTTACGACAGCCCCTCGAATACTGGAATACTGCTATCATGTCACCCCTAGTCCTTCTTTTCTCTTGCCATATCTAATTCCTGCAATTCCTTATTGCAATTGCAGAATTGCAATCCCTGCAATCCTGAACCAGATAGTTCACAGCACTGATCTGATTTGAAGCAATTTCTTATGTTCCCATAATGGAAATGTGTATCTTCACATGCATGTAGGTAGGTCATATTGCTTGTTTGTTTTGTGCCTTTGAATCAGTTTTGATTCTTTTGCAATCTACACCTGGACAAATTCACCCCAGACCAAGCTTGAGTAGAGAAGTTAGATATATATATATTTTCTACCTTTCATTTCATACTGAATGTGAAGAGATTCCGGCTTTCATTTTCCAAATGACTAGTTTGCTTCCCACATTTCCCTTAGGAAAGTTTCAGGCAGAAATTCCTCCTATGGACTTATTGAATGAAGTTTGGAGGAGTTCTGTTCTTGTGAAATTCTCTTTCTTTCTTTTTTGAACTACAGTACTGCCTTATGTCTAAAGATATTTACCCATGTAGTATGGCTGTATTACTATTATCCTTCTCATCTTTTCTACTGCTTTCTCCATTGGTATTTTATGATTATATACTTCGTTGTTTGTATGTACACTGAGAGCTTATGCTACGGAGACAATTCCTTGTGTGTCCAACCATACTTGGCCAATAAAGTATTCTATTCTATTCTATTCTATTCTATTCTATTCTATTCTATTCTATTTTTTCTATTCTATTCTATTCTATTCTATTCTATTCTATTCTATTCTATTCTATTCTATTCTATTCTATTCTATTCTATTCTAGTTAGGTCCCACAGAGTGGGCCTCCTTCGGGTCCCATCAGCCAAACAATGTCGGTTGGTGGGTCCACGGGGGAGGGCCTTCTCTGTGGGAGCCCCGTCCCTCTGGAACCAACTCCCACCAGAGATCCGGACTATCCCCACTCTACTGGCCTTCCACAAAGCCGTAAAAACATGGCTCTTCCAGCAGGCGGGGTGAAGAAGATCAGATTCCCCCATGAATGAATGTTCTTTTTAAAATTATGAAATGTTTTTTTAAAATTTATGTATTATGTATATTGTTCTTATTCATGTTGTACGCCGCCCTGAGTCCTACGGGATTGGGCGGCCTATAAGAACTTTTAATTTAATTAAATTCTATTCTATTCTATTCTATTCCCCTGCCTCCCTTCCCTCCTTCCCGCCTTCCCTCCTTCCTTCCTTCCTTCCTTCCTTCCTTCCTTCCTTCCTTCCTTCCTTCCTTCCTTCCCTCCTTCCCTCCTTCCTTCCTTCCCTTCTTCCCTCCTTCCCTCCTTCCCTCCCTCCCTCCCTCCCTCCCTCCCTCCCTCCTTCCTTCCTTCCTTCCTTCCTTCCTTCCTTCCTTCCTTCCTTCCTTCCTTCCTTCCTTCCTTCCTTCCTTCCTGAAATTGGCCATTTAATTTATTTTGCCTCTACTTTGATAGGAAATTTAAAAGAGCCACTTGGGAAGTACTTTAGTCTTCTTATCATTTATTATTGAACAGTTGTACAAATATAGTCTAACTTGGGTTAGTGCAGCAAGCATCCTCTAAAGCTTTAAATTCAATGCAAGAGTAGACCAACACAGGACAAATGTAGCAGGAAAAATAACGAATCTTCCTTCATATGCCATCGAGACCTCCAGAGTAGCTTGGGATAGTGAGATGGGTAGTGTAGAAATTTAATAAATAAATAACTATTACTCCTGCCAAAAAAAGTGCTTGTTACTTCATCTGTAAAGCTTTTGTGAATACAAGAAGTGATATGAGAAGAAAAATATGGACATTAACTCAGTGAACGGGGAAGAATCTTTCTTTTGTTTGAATTCCAGAGTTCACACACTTCTTAAGTTTAATATTTTTTTTAAAAAAAGAAGGTAAATAGATCTTTTTGTTTCATTGTCATCCAACTAAAACTCATTCCAGGATCCGATTGTGCCAGTAGACTCTTATATATATATATATATATATATATATATATATATATATATATATATATATATATGTATGTATGTATGTATGTATGTATGTATGTATGTATGTATGTATGTATGTATGTATGTATGTATGTATATATATATATAGTCTATATATATATATATATATATATATATATATATATATATATATATATATATATATATATATATATATATATATATATGTTTATAAAAAAGATGTAATTCCCCAAAGCATGTCTTTCCAGGGAAAAAAATAATTGAAAAAGGAGCAGAAGACTTTGGAAGCATTCAAATTACCAACTCGTAACTTTAAAATAGTTCATTGAGTTTTCCGGAATTTCTTTTTGTTCCTTCTCTCTCTCTCTCTCTCTCTCTCTCTTTTTTTTTTTTTTAAAGGAATAATCTGCTTACATCGTTAAGACCCCAGCTAAGCTGAGGAACACAATTTACCAGATGTTGCAATCTCCAGTCGTGTTTTTTTCCTCTTTTCCCTTCAAAAGACCAACTACCAGGAACATTGAAAAAGGGGAGGTGTGTGTCATTGTCCCTTATTGGCAATAAAACTTTTTTTTTTGCAACACCCCACAAATGAAACACCAATACCTTTCAGTGGTTGTGTAGGACTCCGTCTCCAACTGCTTCCATGTTGGCCCATTTTTGCCTTTGTTACTTGCTAATAATGCGCTAATGTGAACAGAGGGAAAATGAAGAGACCTTTAAAAAAAAAAGACAAAAAGAGAAAGGAGAATGAATTAGGGCAATTGAGGTCGTTCTCTTTCATTTTTGCTGGAGGGAGAGTCGCCCTGGTTTTTACCTTATCGCTTATTACATAATTTATGATAAAATGAGACGTGAATTCCATCTTATTGTTGGACTCGTCCCTATTGAGCACGCATATACAGAATTCATTTCAAATTTAAACACTATCTTAATTATAAATTGAATAAAATGGACAGCCTATCAGGTTCCCTAAATTGCATTCTAACAAATAATTTCATTTTCCATTACTTTCCCACCAATGATATAGGGGCATAACAATGTCTTCCCTAATTCTGTTCCGTTACCTTAATTGCGCTGGAGATTTTACATCACGGCAAATTCAGTGGCTCCAGCAGCTGCTGCTTAAAACGTGTAATCTGAGCAGGAAAAATGCATGGATTAAGTGCCCCCCCCCCAAAAAAAACAGTTAAGGAATTGGGGACAAAATCTTGAACTAAATATGATGACGGATCCTTATTCTAGAGGACTTAGGAATCTATTTTGCTTTTTAAATAAATTCATTTATAAACTATATATATTTATATAATAGATATAGATATAGATATAGATATAGATATATATTTAATGTCCTTGGCAATACTGATTGCAATAAATGTTAACTTTCTGTGTGCAGTTAACTGGGAAACCAATTAAACAACACATTTAAATAAGTTGCTGTTTAGAAAGCCCCAGGATCAATTACAGAGCGAAGATATTTTCAAATGCGTGTATTATTTTGTTTCTGAAAAACTGTGTTCAAAAAAGTTTTTTGAAGAAGCCTATTTTTTTTAAAGAAAGAAAATAGATTATCATTTCCTTTTAAAGGAACTTTGAAGAATGTTATTTAGGAAGCACACATTACAATTTGGGAATCATGCATCGTTCAAATAAAACAAGGGAAAATGAAATTTAAACGAACACTAAAATCCTCAAGCAGCAAATTTCTGTTGATATGCTTCATTGCTTCCCTCAGTGATGGAAATCTGAAATATTTCCTAGCTTGTTCCTCAATTTTTGCATTCAAGAAATAAAATGCGTGTAAATTTATATTGAATTTGCAACATGTTTTGCAGCTCACGGAGAATTTCTGTTGTAGCAGAATGTGATTTTGGGATCTGTGAAGAAGACATTCATGTCATTTTGCATATTGAATTACAAACCCAAAGCATCAAGAATTGATATGATAAAAATGGGAGACTCAGAGAGGTTATAAATAGATTATAATGCTTATAATTTTAAGCAGATGTTTCACAATTGTTATAATGCTGAAGATAAAATTATAAGCTTTTTTTTTCTGCTTCCAGTTTAGGAAGAGTGTATACATTTTGATTTCCCGAATAGGGGGAAAAAAACTTTTAAAAATGTTATATGAAATCAATATTTTTCTGGAGTTATTCCTTAAATTGTAGTTACGTATTTTCTTTCTTTTTAAAACAAAACAAAACAACCAGTTAAGTAAAGCCTCTCTAATCGAACTTCACTAATCAAATAAGTTTTGAAGAGAGGAAAAGAGACATTAATATTCTTGAACAGCATCTGCAAAAAGTTATTTTTAAATGTCACAGTCTTGAAAATCCCTTTACATTTCCCCCTCCAGGCTTTGGAAGGTATTACTTTGCTATGAATGTTGTAGAAGCAGATTGATTGATTGATTATATATTTATTTATTAAGAATCTTCTCCCTCCCCCTCCAAATGGATATGATACTAACTTAATTATCCAAAGCTGCTTTGCTTCTCTTCCATTTTTAACCTGAATATGAAACTGAACCTCACAGGTTGATCAATTCAGATTTTCTTTAAGCAAACTTTGACATTTCAAGATTTTTCCAATGTCTGCAGTGAAAACTTTCCCCATTGTGTTCTGTTCCTCTTTTTTTTAACAAAAAATATCAGTCAATTCATCTGCAGTGAAATATTAAAATTGTATTAATCCTCATGGTAGTTTTTGGGGAGGGAAAGGGGGGGGGAAGACAGAAAATTTCTTGCACTGCCCCCACCTTTAGGGAACTGTATTTGCTATTCTGCTGCTTCCATCTTTATCTACCCAATAGTTTGAGCTAATATGTTTTATACACCTCCTCCCCCTCACCCCACCAAAAGCTTATCAGTCAACAGGCAGCATTTGCGATTCATAGAATGTGATAATAAACTCATTCACAAGACTAACAAACATGCAGTTCCCAGTTATTTACGAGGCAAATTTGCTTGCAATGCCAGGCATCGGAACAGGGGGAGAACCAAGATGGTGTTGATTGATAAATTGACAGGTTAATTTTCAAGTCCATAATAGGAGTTAGACCCAGAGGGAGAAATGCACTATCCATGATCTAGCTTGGTTTACAGTGCCATCTGTCTTGCGTTGGCAAATTTGCAGGAGGGGACTCGGAG
Organism: Diadophis punctatus similis; assembly: GCA_023053685.1. Classification (NCBI taxonomy): domain Eukaryota; kingdom Metazoa; phylum Chordata; class Lepidosauria; order Squamata; family Dipsadidae; genus Diadophis; species Diadophis punctatus. The sequence goes on along the minus strand of JALIGW010000091.1, from coordinate 403,508 downwards.
TTCAGATCAACCACGCAAGCACGCACTCCCCCCCCCTCGCAGCACAAAAGGCCCCCTCCTCAATTTACTGCAGTTTAATTTCTTCGTGCATTGACACAATTCACAAAGAAGACCTCCCAGCCTCTGATGCCATAACGAGAGAATCGTGAAAGGGCCTTTGTCTCGTAAAATGAAAGACTAATGCTTTTAGCATTGGGGTTTTCTTTTCTCTTTCTCTCTTCCTTGGTTTTTTTTTCTTTTCTTTTCTTTCCTCCTTCTTCTTCATCTGGCTTGAAAGAGACCCAAAGGAAGATTCTTGTGGGTTTTTAACCGTAATGAATTGTGTGACGCTGTTATCATGGCAGTCACCAACCGCAAGAAGTATCGTTTTTCCAATTTAATATTTATATTAAATTGTTGACACGGGAACGCCCTACGTCTAAAATTAAACGTGCCTTAATCTCTTGCAATGGATTCTCTGAAAATTCCCGTTTCATTTATAAGATTGCAATGAATGGGTAACTTAGCTTTGAATCCACATTATTTCTCACCAGGCAGAGGGAAGAACCTTAAATTCCTGGGTTATGAAAGAAAAATCATAATAATTTAAAAAAAAAACATTCTTCATCTTGCTTTCAAAAAGCAGGAATCACGTTTCTCAACTTTAGGATCAAAGAATATTTTCAGCCCAGAAACTTTGTAGGTGCTTTTGTCACTCAAAATTAAAGGGACGTGGGGTCTCCTTCAACATTGCAGGATTCTATTGATTTTATTTCAGAGCATTCGTGTTTAAAACCAAATGTAAGATCCCCCCCTCTTTACATATGCACCATAACTGCAATGCATTTTTGCAGTTTTTGTTTTTGGGATAAAGGAAAGGGAGCAATGCAGTGAAAATGGACAATGTTTTTGATACCTTTAGCTTTTAGTTTTAAAAATAAAGTGCTGGTGCCTCTGTTCATACGCACTTTGAAACAAACTGTGATCAAACCCTTTTAAAATTAGGGTTTTGGAATTTACATTCAGTGAACTGATGTTATGTATAAACACACACATATTTATGTACATAGATACATACATGAAGAGAAAGAGAGAGAGAGAGAGAGGTTGAGATTTCACATAAAATAATTTCAAGTAATCCTTTTTGCATCTAAAGTTGAAACGAGAGATTACAGCTTGTGGTCTTGCCATTTTCTGTAAACATAAGTTTGTTGTGTTGTTTCCCTGCTTTTATTTTTAGTGCAAAATCTTTACAATATAACCACGCCTTCAAAGTCCCAACTTGTTAGGGATTCATAATCTTAAATACATATATGATTCTGTCTTAAATACAGGAGAGAGTGATACACACACACACACACACACACACACACACACACACACACACATATATATATATATATATATATATATATATATATATATATAGAGAGAGAGAGAGAGAGAGAGAGAGAGAGAGAGAGAGAGAGAGAGACATACACACTTATATTTACAGCATATTTAGCACCCCGCAAAGAGTGAATTAAGAACTCATTGCAGCTGCTGTTTTCTGCCAGATTCAGAGCAAGATCCATTTTGAAGCTGCATCTGGCATCCCAAGCTAAATTTTGCTCTCCTCGTCCAACCGAAGTTGTCATTTAATGCTGTAAAGCTGGAAAGGATCAGCCAGAAGCATTCAAAGCCCTTCTCAGACCCCAGACTCCACTTTCTGGTCAGCACTGTCACTTTGAGAACCCACCTCCTCTGCAGCTTTGTCACAAGGGGGAAGCCACTGGTGGATCCCGAATCGCCAGAGAAGTCTGATCTTTTGCTTCCACACCACGGCCCTCCATGACACTTACCCCAGAGTCTTCCCCTTCCACAACCTCTCTGCCGATCCCAGGCCTTCGGATACTCCCCCTAGCTGTACGAACAGCCCTTTCCCCTAACTTGTCCACTGCTGGTGCTTCAGCATTTATCAAATCCCTCTTCTGATGGCATGAAATGGGATGAATTTCTACAAACTGCCCTCTGGGGCATAGGGAGATTTGTTCATTTCTTTTTTTGCAAGAATGTCTTTAGAAATGATTTTAAAGCAGGGGGTGAGGGTGGGTGGGAGAGAGATAGAAAAAGAAATCCACCAAGGCTGTCTTTAAAAGGGGGTATGTTTGAAAAATTGACTTTTTTTAAAAAAAGATTAAATGTGCTTTTTTTCTCTCCCTCTCAAACTAACCTTCCGAAACACAGGAATTTCTTAGCAAAGTCTTAGCTCTGTGCATCTGATAGTTCAAGACATCAAATCAATCCCAGTTATTGTTTCAAGAAAATCTGTTTTTCTCCCAAGCCAGTCTTCATTTCGCTCATCTTGTGAAAGGAAGAATGTCACTTTTTTGTTGTTGGGGTGGTGGTTGCAAACATTCAGGGATTTCTTCTAATTTGAGTTTCTTTCTTGGCATCATTTGATCAAGGCCAAGAGATGAATGCCCAAACCTTTGTCACTGCCGGGAACTCAACCCAAGAATGTGTCAGCAATGATAATGGGGAGGGGGGGGATTCTTCTGGACAACTTCCCTCGGCCACATGTGAGTATTCTTTCTGTATTCTAGTATTTCAGAAGCTCTAAAGGGACTCCAAAGGAGGGAGGAATTCAAAACTTTCCTGGAATTTTCAGCATTTCACATTTTTAATTAGCTAAAGGGACATCAATAGTGTTCTTTTCCACTTTGGTAGTTTTCATAACGGGTCACTCGCTGATTGATTTAGTGTGTTAGTTAGTTTCATTATCAGCTGGGTTATTCATTGAAGAGATATCCTGTCTCTGAAGTTCTGGAATTTACATTTATAGTTAGAGCCAGAGCAAGCGATTATGAAAGCAGAATTTGGTCATAAGCAATTTTGAAACTCCCAAAGGTGCTTGTTGAAAAGGCCACTGGATTTTGCTTTTCCTTGAAGACTGAATTGAGGAAGCTTCTTGGAGGAGAAGCGAAATGTCTTCAAGGAAAAACAGAGTCCAGTGGCCTCTTGAAAAAGCACCTTTGGGACAACCATGACCTGGATGACTGAGAATCTCCAAAGACATTCTGCCAACAGGTGACAATGCTGATCACCTGAGTGGTGATAAAGGAAGAAATTAGAAAGACAACTTTAAAAAGACTGTGACTCCCTTGGGCCATAAGTAGCTTTTTAATTAAAACGTTGAGTCCTTTTTAAATGTGTCTACACAAACAACCTCATTTTCTCTTAATATAATGCCATATTAGCCAAAAAGCTGAAATTGCTATGTCCCAAAACTATCGGGCTAGTTAGATAGCTGAAATACCAATTTTAACTTGCCAGAAGAGTTTGCCAAGCAAGGAACTTCTATAGTTTTCAACCTGACCTGAACTTTTCAATTTTAAAACTCACAAGCACAGCACAGAAGCCGTGAAAAGGACTTAATCAATTCTCAGCTCTCCGATCCCAAGATCTGCAATTCATAACTATGCCATCTCTGAATAGCATAGCCCAATCCAGTAGGAAGACCATTAATAGAATATTATAATATGAAAGAACGGCTGAATTTTTGTTTCCAGACAACCAAAGGCAGTAATAACAATCACTTAACTACTAAAAGCCTCTTGATATCTTTCTAATATATCAGACTAAATGTATTAGTGATAGACAGGCAGAAACAAAGAGGAACAATCCTTGGTCTTATTTTCGTTTCATTGTTACACTTTGAGAAAAAGTTGACTTCCAATTTTATTTATTTCTTTTCTTTTTACAAAGAACACAAATAAATAAAGCTTGTATGGTTGAGTGGGGTTGTCTGATATTTAACGTAAGTGGAATTTGCATGTTGTCCTCCTTTGGTTTAAATGCATACTTCAGATGGGTGTCAATGCATGCATTCAGTCTGAAGAAATGCCTCTGGACAAGCACTTGGATACCACATTGTTGTGACATTGCCTTGTGGTTTTTTGTTTTGTTTTTTTGCAAATTTCCTTTTGATCTTCTCACAACCATGCAACATTGCAGAGAGTTTTAATGGTAAGCCTTCCTTTTAGTCCGCAGGTCAGCGGTTCAAATCTCACCAGGCTCAAGGTTGACTCAGCCTTCCATCCTTCCGAGGTAGGTAAAATGAGGACCCAGATTGTTGGGGGCAATATAAATATACATTGCTTACTGGTGTAAACCGCTTAGAGAGTGCTTGCACTGTGAGGCGGTATATAAATCTCACTAACTAACTAACTAAATAAATAGTCAGCGCCTTAAGCCTACTTTTCCCTCCCATAGTTAAGTAGGACTTGAGTGCAACTTTGATCTCTAAAAAGTTTTTTACGTGTTCGTCAGGGATCTATATAATATTTTGTCTGAGATAAAAAGGGCTCTGTCTGAGAAGGACGTGAATTTGAAACACATCCGTCTGCAACGCGGTCTTTTCCATGTTGGCACCACATTTACAGGAATTTTCTTTCAAAAAAAAAATCTTATGCAGTTCTCAGGACCAGGTAAATTCTTTAATTTCTAAACAAGTTTGAAAGATTTGTTCCTCTCTTGATTTCTTTGAGTTTATTGACAACCTTTCTTGTTTGTTTTGGGTATTTTTTAAAAATTGAGATTGATTCTTTTGGCTCATTTTATTTCAAATCACTACCTTCACCGATTATTTCAAGATCCATCCTTATGCAAATGGACAGATTTCAAAACCGCCAAAAGTTTACAGAGGTTGCAGTAGCAAGTTAATATTTAATCATAGTTTTTTGAATCTCACATCCTTAGATTTCACCTGGAATATAATATCTAAGGAAGGTATTTATGTTTAATATGACAAGTACAAACTTTCAGGTGAGACTTTTTTCTCCCAATGTTCTTTCTCTTCATCTTTTATTTGCTTTTAAATTTTATTTAGCCTTTCTTTGAAATTCAAGAATGAAGGGTCAACATGGGGAGATTCCCCAAACAGGTTAATTTTAAAACTGATGTAATACAGAGTCAGATAAGCTGTTTTTAGGTAAGCGAGGATCCCAAGAAGAAATATTCTTAATATAATTTATAGAAGCGTGCACCTCGACCACAAAATAATAATTTATTCAGAATCAATATATTTTCAGGATTTTCTGTGGATGGCAAAATGTGAAATCTGAAATGCTGAAATAGGGAAGGCAAGAAGAAAAGGAGAAGGAACTATAGATTTAATAGACAAAAGGAGAGAGAGAGAGAGGAGAAAAATCAAATATGACATCATAGCCGCACAATGAAATTCCCGTTCAGAGAACTGAAAATTCCTCCTCTAGACGAAGTTTTCTTTTGAGCCTCTAAGAAATAGTGGCAGAGCCTGTAAGGAGAAAGAACTAGCAAAGTTGTAATTTTGTGTGATTTGAAACAGAGCACCCGAAGGCCTTTTGGAGGGGATCATTTAAAAGAAATGATGACTGCCATCTACAATCAACCGTCTTTTCTGTGGCAGAGTGAACAGAACATATCTTGTGTAACTGTCTGTGAAGTAGCTCTGAAACAGATGTCAAAAATTGGGGGATATTTAGGCTTGAGACATGATATAAAATTATACTTGCAGCTATCTATCTATCATCATCTATCTAAAGTATTTTTCAGAGTATAAGACGCACCGGAGTATAAGACGCACCTTAGTTTTTGGGGAGGAAAATAGGGGGAAAAAATCTGCCTACCAGGTATTCATCTGGCTAACATCCTTAGTCTGGTCAGCTTCAGCACATTATTTTATCCCCTGGTTAGGACTTAAAAAAACCTTCTTCTGAGAGAGTAATAATGAAAGAGCCTGCAAGCCAGTAAGAGCTGGGAAGATCGTTAGCACCTGGTTAGGGCTGGGGAAAAAAGCTTTGGAAAAGCTACATTCGGAGTATAAGACGCACCCAAATTTTCAGCCACTTTTAGGGAGGAAAAAGGTGCGTCTTATACTCCAAAAATACGGTATCTATCTATCTATCTATCTATCTATCTATCTATCTATCTATCTATCTATCTATCTATCTATCTATCTATCATCTATCTATCTATCTATCTATCTATCTATCTATCTATCTATCTATCTATCTATCATCTATCTATCTATCATCTATCTATCTATCTATCTATCTATCTATCTATCTATCATCTATCTATCTATCATCTATCTATCTATCTATCTATCTATCTATTTACAGTATCTATCTATCTATCTATCTATCTATCATCTATCTCTATCTGCTTTAATGATCAAAGTTACATCATCAATTGATTTGGTGGACAAATTCTTTGTTTAAAATTTTCACTAAAATCAAGGTGTTCACCTTTTATTGGACCTTTTGTTCCACCACCTTGTTTCTTAAGTGAAAAAGTATTCACATTTTGCATCATGCATGAGCCAGTGAAGCCCCCATCATCTACAGAATTGGTCAACGGTTGATCAAAGAATGGAGCACCATGCAGGATCAGTGTCAATTTCAGTCAGCTGGCATAGAGCAGAGGGGTCTCCAAACCTGGCAACTTTAAGACTTGTGGACTTCAACTCCCAGAATTCCCCAGGCAGCATGGTCTGGGAGTTGAAGTCTACAAGTCTTAATGTTGCCAAGGTTGCAGACTCCTGGCATAGAGAATATGTTACTGTTAAGCAATATGTGCAGGACTCAGATATTTTCACATAAGGATTTCTGTCCCTCTATACAGATATACAAGATAATAAAATACGTAATTCTGAGGTAGAAAATATTTTCTTTGAGAAAGTTGGCTTTAACAAAAATCAAAAATGAATCCATTGTTGGTTCTCACAGTTCCTTTCCTTCCATCACTCTCGTCCTATTAGTTTTTTGACAGTCTGCTTATGAAGATGTGTCCTGTCAAGATGGAAGTCACCTCTTGTCTTTTTCAGAGCTATTTCAGACTCTTTTGAGGAGTTAAGTACAATGTCAGTTACGAGGAGTAAGGAATGGGTCAGGAAGAAAAAATGTAATCTACTTATTCCCCTTGTAAAATTTATATATATTTTATATACATATAAATATGGTATGTATATATAATATACATATATTTATATTATTATATATAATATTATATAATATAAAATATATAACTTACAGTCATTTATAGTAATTTTAAAGTAAATCCTTCTTTATTTCTATATTTGTCCCAATGGGTATAGACTTTGGTTTTTCAATCTTTTCTGTTACATTTTAGACAAAGTTGCTTTTCCTTTTGTTTTTTGTCATTGCAATGCTGTATTTTCTCGCTTTCCTAAATTAAGAAGTTTTGTAAGACTTTGAAGGGGGGGGCAATAAGTAGATTATTTTTTTTTCCTGTTCCGTTCCTTACTCCTCGTAACTGACATTGGACTTAACTCCTCAAAAGAGTTTAATAGATTGATGAGATGTATATTAGTTGATTAATATAATTTATATTAATAGCAATAACAATAGCTCTTACACTTATATACCGCTTCATAGTCCTTTACAGCCCCCTCTAAGCGGTTTACAGAGTTCAGCATATTGCCCCCAACAATCTGGGTCCTCATTTTACCCACCTCGGAAGGATGGAAGGCTGAGTCAACCTTGAGCCGGTGAGATTTGAACAGCTGAACTGCTGAACTGCAGTGCTGCACTTTAACCACTGCGCCACCTCGGCTCCTTAATCAGCTTATTAATCAATTAATATAAATCTCATTGATCTATTTCCTGTTTAAATCAGTTTAGTGAGTCATCAATGCACTTAATCACATATGAAATTTAATATTAAAGATATTAATTTCTATGTTTCTTGAAACATGCATAGAAACCCAAACAGATTTTTTTTCTCAGAATTTGCATGTTTCACTAATATTTCCGTGGTTTCAGGGTTTGTTTGTGTTTTGTCAAGCAGAGTGGTTGCAAAACAGATACGTATTAATTCTAAGGTACCTGAATGTCAGGTTTCCACACAGTTTATGCCTCTTCATATTAAAAGTCAAATTATTTAACACCTTTGAGGTGATTAATGAAATAGATAATATTTTAAATGCTCAAAATCTAGGATTCAAAGGTATACCGTGGTAACATATGAAGGTTCTATGTTCATGTTGAATAACTTGCAAACAATTCCTGTACAAAGGAAAGAGGAAAGGAAAGGAAAGGAGAGGAGAGGAGAGGAGAGGAGAGGAGAGGAGAGGAGAGGAGAGGAGAGGAGAGGAGAGGAGAGAAAAGGAAAGGAAAGGAAAGGAAAGGAAAGGAAAGGAAAGGAAAGGAAAGGAAAGGAAAGGAAGATAGAAAAAGGGAAGGGAAGGGAAGGGAAGGGAAGGGAAAGGAAGGGGAAGGGGAAGGGGAAGGGGAAGGACTAAAGAAATTTAACTTGGTTAATAGTTATTATTGCATCTTGGTTTTCCTCTTGTAAACTTGCCTCCCAATCAGTTTCCTGATGGGGTGATCTCACATCCCTAGATTACAAAGGCAGAAAAATCTCAGCAAGCAAATGCAGGGTTGATTCCTCAGAACCAAGGGGACTGGGAAAATGTTTAGTTTCTATTCCTTCTAGCAAAAAACCATCCCTGTTTGTTGGTGAACCGAGACCTAGAAGTGTTAAGGAAATACAAACAATCGGTAGAGAAAAATTCTAATCTACAGGATTCCTCCCAAGCATTATGTTTGTCATTTTCTCCTAGTTCAAAATAAGAGAGAGGGGGGGGAGGGAGGGAAGGAGGGAGGGAGAGGGAGAGGGAGAGGGAGAGGAACAATTTTTTAAAAAGGAGACAGGTGTCAAAAATCATGAAGACCCAGGAAAAATGAAAGGCAGAAAGATAACTGGCAAATTTTAAAGTCTTCCAGTGACACTCATATTGTTTTAATCTGGTTTTTGTTAGCTGCACGGAACTGTTTTATTAACCAGTCTCCAATGCCTAAATCACAGAGACAGTCATGGTGCTGGTATAAACATGCATGGACACGCATGTTTACATCAATTCAATCAGTTTATTACAGTCATAGACCAGAGACCAGAACAAATAAAAACACTCAATAAACATACAATTTAAAATTCTAGACTAAAATAATAAATAACAGATAAAATCTATGATAAAATCCAGTCTGTCAATGACACATGGTCTAACTATGCTAAAATTACAATCCATAAACAAGTGTGGCCCTTTGTCGGTTTAATACTAAAAGGGAAAGGAATAAGCAGTGCAAAAAGTTTGCCACATTTGTTGTATAAAAGAGTGATGGTGGGTTAGACACGGGTTTCCCACGAACCCCCAGTGCTGCTGGAGAGAATCTAGCCAACTGCACCGTAGTTATGGACTGGTTCATCCTTAAGTAACCACTGGAGATAAGCAGTGTTGTTGGAACGGCCAGGATACCTAGCTATTATTGGAAGGATATCAGGGGTGGGTTCCACTTACCTTCTCTACCAGTTCGCATCGCGTCGGAAGTGTGCATTTTGCATACACACGCACACTTCACTCACACATGCGCCTACATTACATCGGGGAAATGACCCTCTGTGCATGCGCAGAAGCTTTTGCTCATGTGCAGAGGGTTTTTTGCCAGCTACTTTCAAGGAGCGTGTTGAGATTTATTCCTGAGCTGGGAGAGCCAATGGTAACAAAGCTAGCAATGAATCTGCATGGTGACTTAGTCAGCCAATCAGAGTAAAGTGCTACTGAGCATTTGCAGGAAACTGAGCAAGAAGAAGGGCGTGATTTCAGCCAGTTTGTGTTAAGTCTCCATTGTGTGTGCTTGTCTCTCCATGATGTCTCTGTAAAGAAGAACATGTGGTATTGTAGATATCTGTTATTATGTTTATAAAGAAGTTATTTGAATCAGCTAAATGCAGTCAACTGTGTAAGCTTCTGATTTATTTCGCAATGAAAAATCTGCAATAGAGCAGCGACTGGAGGACCGGTTCGGGGGCGTGGCCAGCCAGCCATCGCTGCTGGTTCGGCGAGCGGGGGCAAATTTCTGCCACCGGTTCGGGCGAACCGGTCCGAACCGGCAACAACCCACCACTGAAGGATATGTTTTTTTACGAATCTCTCTGTAAAAGGAACATCAAAGGAGTAGGTGACCACTGGTCTCCACTTCTCCTGAGCCACAGCAACAGTGTCTTTCAATCAATAGTATCTTTTTATACTTGCCGTACAGGATGGCCGATGGAAGGACATGGCACCATGCGAGCGAAAATGCCTTTCCGATGGTTTGCCGACTCCAACTGGCTAAGATAGCTGACAGGAGTAACAACATATCTAATGGCATCTGGAGCCAGAAGCAACGGAGCTTTCCCTAGGTCCGCCTGCCTTTCAATGTCCTCAAAAATGTTCACATCTTTGTGCCTGTTCTGCCTTGTAATTCTTCTCTCTTTATTTCTTCCACACAATGTACAGATAGTTCTCAACTTGAAACAGTTCATTCGGTGACCATTCAAATTACGACAGCACTTTAAAAAAGTGACGTAGGATTGTTTTTCACATTAATGATCTTAGTAGCATCCCCATGATCACATGAACAAAATTCAGACACTTGGCAACTGCTTCATACTTATGACGGTTACTGTGTCACGTGATCCCCTTTTGCGACCTTTCGAGAAGCAAAATCAACAGGGAAGCCAGATTCACTTAACAACCGTGTTACTAACTTATCAACCGTGGCAATTCACTTAACAACTGTGGGAAGAAAGGTCATAAAATGGGGCAAAACTCACTTAACAAGTGTATCTCACTTAACAACAGAAATTTTTAGCTCAATTGTGGTCGTAAGTTGAGGACTACCTATACAGGTAACTATTTTGCAAGACTGCAACAGAGAAAAAGAAAACAAAACAAGAGCAACGCCACGATGAAATGGAAATGTATCGTTAAAATGATTCATTGGATTCAAATCAGGGGTGGGTTGTGGATCCGTTTGTTGCTGGTTCGATCAGGGGCGCACTGGGCATGCGGGCGCCCACAGCAATCAAAAAATAGCTTCTGCGCATAAGCCGAAGCAAAAATTAGTTTCTGTGCATGTGCAGAAGCAAAATCCAAGATGGTGGCGCCCACGGACCGGCACCGACAGAACTGGCTCCGTGACATCATCACCAGTTTACTAACTGTTCTAAAGAACTGGTTAGAACCGGTAGGAACCCACCTCTGATTCAAATCCACTTAGACCACATCTAGAATACTGCATCCAGTTTTGGTCACAACGCTGTAAAAAAGATGTTGAGACTCTAGGAAGAGTGCAGAGAAAAGCAACCAAGATGATTAGGGGACTGGAGGCTAAAACATACGATGAACGGTTGTAGGAACTGGGCATGGCTGGTCTAGTGAAGAGAAGGACCAGGGGAGACATGATAGCAGTCTTCCAATATTTGAGGGGCTGCCACAGAGAGGAGGTGAAGGGTGGTCAAGCTATTTTCCAAAGCACCCGAAGGCCAGACAAGGAATAATGGATGGAAACTGATCAAGGAGAGATTTAACCTGGAAATAAGGAGGAATTTTCTGACAATGAGGACAATCAACCAATGGAACAGAAGTTGCCTTCAGAAGTTGTGGGAGCTTCATCACTGGAGGCTTTCAAGAAGAGATTGGACTGTCAGAAATGATGTAGGGTCTCCTGCTTGGGTAGGGGGATTGGACTAGATGACCTAAAGTACAAGGTCCCTTCCAACCCTGTTAATCTGTTAATCCTTATGTAGGTATCATTTGATTTAATTGCTTTGTGCCGATGTTGATATAACACATTGCAAGCTATGGGAATTGCATCTGAGCACAGGATGCAAATACAAAGAGCCATGATTTGTGTTGTGATATCATGATGCACATTGCCTTTTTTCATCATCATGGTTTGTTCCAGCTGCCTGTATAGAAATAGCTAACTAAGTGCAGGTTTACACCAAATACTTTGCAAGAGAAATAGGGTAAATATCAAAAACTGTAAATCCTTTCAGTTTTATATTTAAAAAACCAATTCAGCACACAATCAGTGACTAATATTTATTCGATCAACGACCAGCAACAGTTTAAAAGAACAAAAATAGAGTGAAACAAATAAATATAACAATATATTTATTTAATGTTATATATACATATATATATATATATATATATATATATATATATATATATATATATATATATATATATATATATATATATATATATATATATACACATACATACACATACATATATACACATACATACACATACATACATACATACATACATACATACATACATACATATATATATGTAGGTCTTTGGGTATTCGGGTTTTCTCCCGCGTGAAATTGGAAGTGTCTTGGCGACGTTTCGATGAAGTCTCATTCATCATCTTCAGGCTGGTGTCTTCTGCTTCCTGCTTCTAGGAGCAATGTGAGATTGCTGCTGTTTCTTCCTTTTAACTGCCAGTGGAGGTTTGAACTGATAGGATGGGAGCTTGGTTGTGTTCTGATTGGTTGGAGGTGTGTTCTGATTGGTTGGGGGCTTGGCTGTGCTCTGATTGGCTGGGGGGTTAGCTGTGCTCTGATTGGCTGGGGGTGTTCTTAGGTTAGTCTGACTTGCAGGGGCATTTGAGCTGGTGAGCTGCATAGCTGCTGTTTGGCTTCTGGTTCTTGGTCATGCCACATCTTCATGGAGGGTGTCAGTTTGTTTCATGTATGGATTGGAGGGGTTTAAAGTGGCTAATGATGCAGCTGTAGTATGGCTTCTGGTTTGTGGTCGTGCCTCAAAATTTGCAAAAAATCCACCCCCCAAAAAAAGCTGAAAACAAGATGGCAGTGCATGCGCAGTGCCAGAAACCCAGCTTCTGCACATGGGAAGAAGACAAAATCAGCAAAAAATTCCCCAAAAAATTTTAAAACAAAAAATCCCCCTAAAAAAGATGGCGGCATCCACAGACCGGCATGGACAGAACTGGCTCCGTGACGTCACCAGCGGTTTGCTACCAGTTCTATAGAACCGGTGCGAACCGGGAGGAACCCACCTCTGCTACATACCTTTTCTCCTCACTCCCATCTTTGAATTCCGAAAGATCAACCAATCATGGCCGATTTCCAATGACACTGGAACCACAGTATTTTCGGTCCCTGCTATTTCTTCTCCTTACGGATTTTGAAATGCATCGTTTCCATTTTTGAAAATCAACTTCATAGCTTGTCCCTGCAAATCCATGCCAGGCCTTTCCCTTCATTGCTCTGAAGCTCTGCCAGGATTTGACATTCAAATGGTGGCAGGCATCGCTGTGGGTCTGTGGCATACCTCATATATTTCATTTGCTCCTCAGCTTCCCCATTTACTCCCAACTCAGCAGTTGCAGTGAAATTTCCCTACCAGAAAAGCCTGAAGCTATTTCAATCTCTACCCAACTCTCTGGCTTGATCAGATGCCAAAGGCTTTAATGAATCCACCCAGGAAATATTCCATCCCACAAGAAATATCACTATTCACCAACTGCAGCCTGGAGCCCAAGCCAGTGGTCTGTCACTACGGCTCTGCTTCATGATGCTACAATCTCTGAAATGAGCGAATGTTTCATGCGGCTCAACGGTGACAGGACTAATGGACCACTTGGTTTGCAAGCTATGATTCTGGATGAAAAGTGTGAAAATTAGAACTTAAATCTGCATTCTGTGACCTGTGTTTGCACAGAATAGAAGGGGGCTGCTCCGGTAAGTATAGAATGCAGATAATATTCTCCAAAGCACCTGAAGGCAGGACAAGAAGCAAAGCAAAGGGTGGAAACGAAGCAACCTAGAACTACGGAGAAACTTCCTGGCATTTAGAACAATGAACCAGTGGAACGGCTTGCCTTCAGACGTTATGGGTGCTCCATCACTGGAGGCTTTTAAGAAGAGACTGGACAGCCACTTGTCTGGAATGGTATAGGGTCTCCTGCTTGAGCAGGGAGTTGGATTAAAAGACCTCCAAAGTCCCTTCCAATTCTTGTTCTTCTGCTTCCCAATGAACTTTATCTGTTATTTTGAAAGAGGTTCAAAACAGGGATGGTTTTCACTTACCTTCCCTACCGGTTCGCAAATGCTTCACTTGCACACGGCACATCCGCGCATGCGCTCGGCTTCAAAAACATACCCAAATAGGATGGTATAGAGCCGGGGCGGGTGGGCATGCGACCACCCGCAATTTCCGCTACCAGTTTGGGCGAATCGGTCCGAACTGGCTCAATGCCACCTCTGGTTCAAAGGCCTTTTGAGGTTCTCCACCAAATTGGTAGGTGGAGAAATTGGATGAACAATTCCTCTAAATCTCTCCAAGTATTCTCAACAGGAGGATTTGCCCTTCGGAGCTCTTCCCCCCAGGTGGAATGAAAATGAAGAGGACATCAAAGCTTGTCTTCTAGTTCAACTAAGACAGTGGTTCCCAACCTGTGGTACGTGTACCACTAGTGGTATGCGAGGGCCTTCCAGGTGGTACGCGAACACTTTCGGGGTCATGAACGGTTTTTAGTTAGTTATTTTTTACTTCACATTTACGCCACCCACCTGGTCCCAGCGGCCCGAGAATCCAGTTGCTGGATGCGCGGGGCCAAAAAAGGAACGGTGACTGTTCTGAACTCTATGGAAATAAAGTGATATCTGATCGAATTTAGTTTCTCTGGAACCAGGTGGTACGCGGCGACTGTACGGGATCTCCAAGTGGTACTCGATCACAAAAAGGTTGGGAACCACTGAACTAAGAACTAGAGCCGAGGTGGCGCAGTGGTTAAATGCAGCACTGCAGGCTGCTAGTTCAGCAGTTCAGCTGTTCAAATCTCACCAGGCTCAAGGTTGACTCAGCCTTCCATCCTTCCGAGGTGGGGAAAATGAGGACCCAGATTGTCGGGGGCAATATGCTGAACTCTGTAAACCGCTTAGAGAGGGCTGTAAAGCACTATGAAGCGGTATATAAGTCTAAGTGCTATTGCTATTGCTAACCTTCTGCTCAAGGCAGGAGCCCTTACAACATCCTGACAAATGGTTGACCAATCTATTCTCCAACACCTCTAGTGATGGAGCTTGATGTGGAATGGTGAGGAGATGATCTTACAAAGAAAGGCAGAACATTCATACACACCCTCCTCATCAATGAATAATGCTCCATAATGTTGAAGTGGGTCCATACACAGTGAATACATCCTCGGAGTATAAATTATGCCAGAGAAAATGGAAAGTTATTCCTAGATGTTTGAGCAAAAAGTGTTTGCTTATTTATGATGGTAGTACTAAAAATGGTGCACCCAACTATACCCTAAAGCAGAAGAGCATCAACTTAGTTTCTCCATGAACAGGAAAAGACCTGAGAGTTTTAAGACATTTTTAAAAAAGATTTTGGAACTTAAAACACTAATTTCCTGCGCAAAAATTATTAGGCCAGCTTTTTCCACTCTCCCCCTTTTGTGTGTTTGCCTGCGTGTCTCTTTGTGTGTATCTATAAGATATCTGACTACCAACCTTTCACTCTAGCAATAAATGCATTGCTACTGTGCTAAGTAATATAATTCTATTTCAATTAATTTTCTCATAAACACATACGGTTGTGTGCTACATATAGCCTGTTTTTTTTAATCTCCCAGGAGTTCTTCACCATTTTTCTCCCTTGCAGCAATCTTTCTGATTTATATCCGTGCTAATGTTAGAATTATCGTGAATTATACCTTTGGTTTGTGTACCTGAGCCCCATGTTTCGCGGAGAAGAGGGCATCCTATTTCTGAATTTAAAAATACCTACTGTGTCATGTCAAGGAAAATGAGAAACAGGCGGTTTCCTAAACCAGATACCATACCTTGGATACATGGCCCTCCTTTTGTTTTATTCACAGTGGACTAAGCAAAATCTCATTGGACTAAGCAAAATCTTATTGGATTTTAATTTTTAAACATTTTTAGTTTGGAAATCTCTGGGAACCCCCTAGTTTAGAGCAGGTTGGAATGCTAGAAGCATGATAGCTTAAATCAGAATGTATGAGTTTGTATGTTGCATGAAATCAGAGGACTGAGATTGACTTGGTACACCATTGTTAAATAAACCCTAACTTAACATGTGTACTGTGAACCCAACATAAATGGTCTTTAATAGAGTCGGCATCTGTGCATAGTTTCTCTGAAGAAATCAGTACAGTGTTTCAGGGGTGCAGTATTTCCTGGTGCCCCAAATAGATGCAATCCTGGAAACTTTGGTTCCAGTGTCCCCATGTTGATAAGTCCTCAACTTCCTATCTTTACTTGCTATGTGATCCGTGTGACTAGCACTGATGATGTTACCTAGTTTGGGTAATGAAACTTCTGCAAGAAAACAACCAAGCTCTGAAAGCACCAAGGACCCCATAGTCATCATCTTCCTCCTCCTCCTCCTCCTCCTCCCTCTTCTTCTTCTTCTTCTTCTTCTTCTTCTTCTTCTTCTTCTTCTTCTTCTTCTTCTTCTTCTTCTTCTTCTTCTTCTTCTTCTTCTCCTCCTCCTCCTCCTCCTCCTCCTCCTCCTCCTCCTCCTCCTCCTCCTCCTCTTCTTCTTCTTCTTCTTCTTCTTCTTCTTCTTCTTCTTCTTCTTCTTCTTCCCCTCCTCCTCCCCCTCCCCCCCTCCTCCTCCTCCTCCTCCTCCTCCTCCTCCTCTTCTTCTTCTTCTTCTTCTTCTTCTTCTTCTTCTTCTTCTTCTTCTTCTTCTTCTCCTCCTCCTCCTCCTCCTCCTCCTCCTCCTCCTCCTCCTCCTCCTCCTCCTCCTTCTCCTTCTCCTCCTCCTTCTTCTCCTCCTCCTCCTCCTCCTCCTCCTCCTCCTCCTCCTCCTCCTCCTCCTCCTCCTCCTTTCTTCTACCACTGATGATGTTACCTAGTTTTGGTGATGAAACATCTGCAAGAAAGCAACAAGCTTTGAGAGCAACAAGGACTCCTCATATGGGATCAAAGCCATTTTCAAGCATTTTCCACCTCTAAAAACCCCACCCTTTCAGTGGCTAGCTGTTCATGGTCTGGGACATAGAATAAGAGCATCATTGTAACACCCACAGCATTCTAGTTTACTGTTCCATTGGTAGCATTTAGGAACTGTAATGATTCCTCCAGATGCTGGAAGCTGTTTTTGTATCTATGAAGTGACAGTGTAATTATGGGAAAGCCATAACTACAAGTCAGCCAATGGGAACTGTTTGGTGACTAAGAAACAGGATCTGTTGTGAGCCATGGGAGATGGCTCGGAGCCTGGGCGTTGTTTAGTTTGAGTGATCAGTATATATATAAGAGTGCTTCTGTGATTATATCGATTCTGTGCTTCTGGATTCTGAGTTCTAGTTCTGGCTTCTGCTGCATGGGTATTGTATACATGCATCATGCTTTATATTACTGTATATAAAGAAGTTTCTTTTATACATAAATCCTGCTGAATTATTTACTTGTGCGCTGGTTGGATTGCTGCAAACTCTAACATAAAGTGTAGTCAATCACATATGGAGAACATCACATATGGAGAACACTTTCTTGAAGAAAGCTGGTTTATGATATGAAAGTAGGTCCTGCTAATGATCAATAATGTTTAACAATCAATAATTATCATTAATAATAATTATATCAATGGTGTACTAGGCTGCATCAACAGAGCAATAGCATCAAGGTCACGAGAAGTGATTGTACCAGTCTATACTGCACCAGTAAAACTATACTTGGAATACTGTGTCCAGTTCTGGTCACCATGATACCAAAAAGATGTTGAGATCCTAGAAAGAGTGCAGAGAAGAGCAACAGAGGTGATAAAAGGACTGGAGAATAAATCATATGATGAACAATGAAGGAAGCTAGGAATGTCAAAGAGAAAGGGGACATGATAACTGTCTTCCAGGACCTGAGGGATTGTCACAGGCTCAATTTATTCTCCAAAGCATCAGAGAGAATGTCACGTAGTGAATAGTGTCAGTTGTATGTCTATGCTGGGTGATGCACCCCTATCCTAATATTATGGTACATTCCAATACAAGCAGAACACGTGATATGATATTGTACGCATGTCCACATTCCTGATCCACCATTGATCACTTTGACTTGGCTCTTGACCTGAACGGTCGCGTTTTCTTAGCAAAAATGTAATTATTCAGGATTTATTGTTTTTGTACCGAAATAAATATTTTCTATTAGACTTTTAATCTCGGCTTTATTTCTAACTGTCTGAATTCCAAGTAAAAGATCCAAATCGCCTCTATGAGATTTATTCTTACCTTAACAGAGAAGGACAAGAACAAGGTGTGGAAGCTCATCAGAGGGTTATCCATCGTGAAAGTAAGTCCATCTCGGATAAATGGTTGCCCAATCTTTTCTTGAAAACCACCAGCGATGGAACACCCACAAGTCAGAGAGAGAAGTTTGTTGACTAATTGTTCAGCATCTTTTTTATATCTTGCTGACCAGAACTGGACACAGAATTCCAAGCGTGGCCTCACTAGTGCACTTCGAACACCCATTCCTGCTTTGTATTTATTTATTTTTATTTATTTTGTGAGATTTATATACCGCCTCACAGTGCAAGCACTTTCTAAGCGGTTTACACCAGTAAGCAATGTATGTATTTATATTGCCCCCAACAATCTGGGTCCTCATTTTACCCACCTCGGAAGGATGGAAGGCTGAGTCAACCTTGAGCCGGTGAGATCTGAACCACTGACCTGCGGTTCACAGTCAGCTAAAGTGGCCTGCAGTACTGCCTCTAACCGCTGTGCCACCTCGGCTCTATTTATCTCATCTCTAGCTTTAGATACAAAATGCTGTTCTTAAGTTCAAGAGGTGACACTTTTTGGGGTGAAGAGCTTGAAACCTGGATAGTCAGGGCTACTGAAAATACAACCCCAAGGTCGACTCCTGGGTTCATTCCACTCGATGGGACCTAAGATCCTGGTTTTTCTTTTCTTTCTGCAGCTCTTTCCTTGAAAGCAGGAAGCATTTTCCTGCCCTGCTTGTGGCTATGAAAGTGGGGCCATGTTTTTTTATGCACGATCAATGACAAAGGCTGGTTCCCATGTATGGCTGCAGGGACAAGTGCAGCCTCTGAAGATGTGAGTTAGATCTCTTTCATAGCACTGAAGATAACTTTATTCAGCCTCTAATACCGATTCCTGCCCCAGGAGAAACAGTCTCCGGAAGTCTCCAAAGCCCATTTGATGCCAAGGCTTTTCAATCATTGGATAACGAGTCCCTTGGGGAGCAAGGAGAAATTTATGCTATTAATGCAACCAATCAGAGATTCTTGACCATGCTTTTCAGTGGCAACACTTACTCTTTCTCTCTCTCTTTATCTGGAAGAGTCAGTGGCTTGTACTCTCAAGGGTTTTCCTCATTAGCTCAGGGCATTAGAGTTTAGTGGGCTCCATTTTATTATTATTTTTTTTAAACTGCTCAACGGTTCAATTGGGTGAAGGCAAAACGATTTCGATGGGAAGTCGGAGCAGGGAGAAAATCCTTTGGTGAGTCCCTGTATCTGACCACATTCAGACTATGATGGCTTGCTGTAAAGACTTTTACACAGTCAACCACGCAGGTGAGCCTGCCTTGTTTATAATCTGGGATTTACTAAGCTATGTTTCTCAGGAGTGTAAAAGGACAGCAAACAAGCAAGCAAATCATTAGGTAACATCCTTAGAAGTTATGCTTGCCATGCACAATCAGCCCTTTGGGTTTTGGTTGTTTTTATTATTTATTAGATTTTTATCCCATCTTTATGACTTTATAGATTACTCAAGGTGGTGAACATACATAATACTCTTTTCTGCTCCTATTTTCTCCACAACAACAACCCTGTGAGGTGAGTTGGACTCAGAGAGAGGGATTGGCCCAAAGTCATCCAGCCAGCTTTCAGGCCTAAAACAGTACTAGAATTGTCTTGTATCTTAACCACTAAACCACAATACAATACAATACAATACAATACAATACAATACAATACAATACAATACAATACAATACAATACAATACAATACAATACAATACAATACAATACAATACAATACAATACAATACAATACATGCAATGCAATGCAATGCCACGCCACGCCATGCCACACCACACCATACCACACTACACTATACTACTATAATAACTTTTAATAATAATATTTACAATATTTCATGCAAGATTGCTAAGCAGTGGGCCTTTTCACATGCAAAGTTGGCAGAGGTAGAACAAACACTGCTCAGACTCCCTCTGTGAGGAAAAAGGATGGTTTCACAATTTGATAAATAAATAAATTTAAAAAAAACTTAGAGAATTGTACAGTGAAACGCAAGGCCATCTTGTCACCCAGGAAGTGCACAAACAAGGGCTGGAAGGTCTTAACAGAATAACAGAATAATTCCTAGTCCACCAAGACTGGAGACCTTCTTCCTTCCCAGTTAAATTAACCCAGCTGCTGTGGCCTAGAGGTGGAGCTCTTGCCTCACAATCAGGAGGTTGTGAGTTCAATCCTAGGTAGAGGCAGATGCTTGGGCAGGGGCTTGGACTAGATGACCTACAAGGTCCCTTCCAACTCTGTTTATCTGTTTTAAAAAATGGCTGTCCAGTCTCTTCTTGAAAACCTCCAGTGATGGAGGACCCACAATTCTGGAAAGCAAGTTGTTCCGTTGGTTAAACAGCCAGCAAAATGATTGAAATCTGGGAAACAGGCCCTTGTCAGTCAACAGGAGTGCTCATTTACCACCAGCCTATCAAGTACTTAGAAGGTGAGAGCTTGGGCAGCACAAGCAAATGACAGCCAACAACTTAAAAGCCAACCATCAACACACCCCAATCCAGGGGTGAAATCCAGCAGGTTCTGACAGGTTCTGGAGAACCGGTAATGGAAATTTTGAGTAGTTCGGAGATCAGGCAAATACCACCTCTGACTGGCCCCAGAGTGGGGTCAGAATGAGGATTTTGCAGTATCCTTCCCCTGCCATGCCCACCAAGCCACGCCCACCAAGCCACACCATGCCCATCAAGCCATGCCCACAGAACCAGTAGTAAAAAAAATGGATTTCACCACTGCCGCACTCAACATCTAAAAAAACTCCCACACAACAGGCACTATAAATACCACATAGAGAAGACCACACCCTCTGCTAGAGAGAAGCTCCCTGAAGATAGGCCCCAGCACGAGTCCGAAAGCTCAGAAGACAAAACCTCTGGTGACCAACCCAGATTGGATCTTGCAACATTATCCTGGCACAAGTATATTTGCCTTCATTCGTGAGAGTTTATACCATTTCAGACAAACGGCTATCCAGTCTCTTCTTGAAAGCCTCCAGTGATGGGGCAACCACAACTTCTGAAGGCCAGTTTGTATCGTGGTGACCAAAACTGGATGCAGTTACATGAAGAGTCAGTCTCCCTTTCTCTAAGAATTCTTGGTGCTCCGTCAGTTTTTCCTGGTGTTATAATCTGATTCTTCCCGCCTTCCTTTCTCTTTTTCTGTTGACATCCACCCCTTATTATCTACCTTGGTGACAAGGTTTAGGAGAGATTTTTTTCCCCAACAGCCTTAGGCATGCCTGTCTCTCTGAAGTCCCAAAGTCCCTCTAACAAAGAAACAAGGTGACGTCTTACTTCTCCAAACACAAACCACACACGACTCAAACCCAACCATTTCTTTGCTCTTCCTCCAACCCTGAATGATCCAATCTGACATCCGTCAGTGCCAGTAGTGGAATTTTGATAAACCACAGTTGTCTGCTGTGTTGCCTCAACATCTGTATTTCTTCACACCAGAGGCAAATGTCTACCCTGGGAGAAGGAGAGATGTGGACAGCCCAACTGTGTGAGCAAGCAGACAAACGGCAGAACCATCCCAGGGATCGTTCTAAATAGATTGCTTTTTTTTCTCTCTCAACAATCACAGATGGCAGATTGGGACTGTTCCTTAGCTGGCCTAAGTCGCTTCTAGCCCCTATCATGGACTTCCCGGGATTTAAGGTATTGTTAGCAAAATTATACTTCAAAGAGTGTGATGAGGGAGTAGTTAAGGTTAGAGAACTGAAATCCAAAATAATAGAATAGAATAGAATAGAATAGAATAGAATAGAATAGAATAGAATAGAATAGAATAGAATAGAATAGAATAGAATAGAATAGAATTCTTTATTGGCCAAATGTGATTGGACACACAAGGAATTTGTGTGTTTGGTGCATATGCTCTCAGTGTACATAAAGAAAAAATAAAATATATTAGTCAAGAATCATAAGATACAACACTTAGTGATCGTCATAGGATACTGATCAAATTATACTAGGAAACAATAAAAACAATATAAGTTGTAAAGATACAAGCAACATGGATATAGCCATAAGTGGGAAGAGATAGGTACTAGTAAGGATGAGAAGAATAGTAATAAAGTCTTTGTAGTTAATTTGACAGTGTTGCAGGGGTGAAATTCAGCAGGTTCTGACAGGTTCTGGAGAACCGGTAGTGGAAATTTTGAGTAGTTTGGAGAACTGACAAATACCACCTCTGGCTGGCCCCAGAGTGGGGTGGGAATGGAGATTTTGCAGTATCCTTCCCCCTGGAGTGGGGAGGGAATGCGGATTTTGCAATATCCTTCCCCCTGGAGTGGGGAGGGAATGGAGATTTTGTAGTATCCTTTCCCCTGCCACGCCCACCAAGCCATGCCCACAGAACCGATAGGGAAAATTTTTGAATGTTACCCCTGCAGTGTTGTGGTAATTACCGTATTTTTCAGAGTATAAGACACACCTTTTTACCCCCCAAAAGAGAGTGAAAACTTGGGTCCGTCTTATACACCAAATGTAGCCCCACCCACCCACCCACCCCCACCCACCCACCCACCCCCACCCTTTGGCCTCTGTCTTCCAGCAATTTACCTGTTTGTAGCAAACAGGGAAGAGCCTGTTAAGACAAGCAAGTCCTTAACAGCTTCCCGATCCCCAGCTGATTTGCCACGTGCTAAAATGAAACTGAAACTGAAACTGCTAAGAGGCAAATAGCTGGGAGAGACACGGAGATTTTTATTTTCTGCTGAACTGGATGCAAGGGGGTAAGTGAATAACTATAAATGTCTGTAGAATGTTCAAATTATTAGACTTATTTTTTTAAAGACTGCTTTATTATTGTTCTAGAGCCAGGGGTCTCCAACCATGGCAATTTTAAGACTTGTGGACTTCAACTCCCAGAATTCCACGGCCAGCTTTGTTAGCTTTGCTGGCTGTGGAATTCTGGGAGTTGAAGTCCACAAGTCTTAAAGTTGCCAAGGTTGGAGACCCCTGTAAATCTAGACAACTTAACAAAATAAAGAAGCTTTTTAAAAATAAATGCTTGCTCTGAAGAGGCACAGTGCTATTGTATCTTCTTTTAAATAATAGAGAATAATGTATACTTCCAGAAATTTTAATTAATTTTAACAGCTCTGTACAAGTAGAGTCTGAAATGTAGCAGTGTCCTGTTTAGTATTAGAGTTAAATCCTGACTTACCTTGGAGTAGATCTATTTAAATAATTGGGAGGAGTTAGTGTGACTACATTTAAGAAAACTTTCTGGCATAATGTACATTTCTCCAATTCTTTGCTATTTCTATGGGTCAGTCACACATGCACAGAAATACACAGCAAACAGTGTATATCATCTGTGCTGTTTGCTGTTTGGCAAATTGTTTGGAGGCAGAGGCCTTTTTTCCTTGTTTTCCTCCCCCAAAACTAAGGTGCGTCTTATACTCCGAAAAATACGGTAGTTGTTTAGCAGAGTGATGGCATGTGGGAAAAAGCTGCCCTTGTGTTTTGTTGTTCTGGTGTGCAGAGCCCTATAGTGGCGTTTTGAGGGTAGAAGTTGAAACAATTTATGTCCAGGATGTGAGGGGTCTGTAGATATTTTCACGGCCTTCTTTTTGACTCGTGCAGTATACAGGTCCTCAATGGAAGGCAGGTTGGTAGCAATTGTTTTTTTTTTCTGCAGTTCTAATTATCCGTTGAAGTCTATGTCTGACTTGTTTGGTTATATCTTTAGTTTCTCAATTCAGAGCTCCAGTGAATTGCTTCCTTGTTGTAGGGAGTTCATTGAGAGTTATACAGGGATCCTTGCATGCTATACAACTTTGCTGATACTTCCTCCTGGGTAAGTGGGTATACACACTGCAATGTGATTGAACCAGCAGTGATAGTACCACTTTATACTGCACTGGTGAGATTGCATTTGTACTACTGCATCCATTTCTGGTCACCATGATACAAAAAAGATGCTGAGACCCTGGAGAGAATGCAAGAAGAGCAACAAAGATGATTTGGGGTATGGAGGCTAAACCATATGCTGGAAGGAACTAGGTATGTCTGGCTTAATGAAGAGAAGAACTAGGGGTGATATGATAGCAGTCTTTTAGTAGTTCAGAGGCTGTTGCAGAGAAGAGGCGTTGATCTATCCTCCAAAGCACCTGAGGGTAGGACAAGAAGTAATGGATAGAAAACTACCAAAGAGAGATCCAACTTAGAGTTAAGAAGAAATTTCCTGATAGTGAGAACAATGGGACGGCTTGCCTCCAGAAGTTTGGATGCTCCATCACTGGAGGCTTTCAAGAAGAGACTGGACAAGCATTTATCTGTCTCCTGCTTGAGCAGGGTGTTTCAGAAGAAGACCTCCAAGATCCCTCCAATTCTATTATCCTATGCTCTATGTTCTTACCTTACCATTTTGTTGCAATCCGGGTACCACATCTTTGTTGCTATTTTTCATAATCACTGCAAATATTTCCAAAAATCTAAGCAATTGTATTCTTGCCAGCAGATATTCCTCTACATTTCAATGTTTTCCCTGTCTAATACAATAGCTGTTATTTCTCAGCATTGTTTTAAACTTTTAAGGTTTGAGAAGTAGTGATAATTATTTGTTAGTAGTGATAATTTAAATGTGGTCATTGGAATAGAATAGAAGGGAAGGGAAGAGTTGTAAGGGACCTTGGAGGTCTTCTAGTCCAACCCCCAGCTCAGGCAGGAAACCCTATGATGATGTTCGTCCATTGTGTTCAAAGAGGACCTTGACATTTGGGGGGGGGGGGAAAGGATGTCAAGACTTGCACGTGAATTGGATTAAAGTGAGGGAGAGGAAACCCTATACCAGTGATGGCAAACCTTTTTTTGCTCAGGTGCCAAAAGGGCGCACATGCACGCGATAGCATGCATGCGCGTGCCCACACCCATAATGCAATATCCTCCCCACACACAC
Organism: Diadophis punctatus similis; assembly: GCA_023053685.1. Lineage (NCBI taxonomy): Eukaryota > Metazoa > Chordata > Lepidosauria > Squamata > Dipsadidae > Diadophis > Diadophis punctatus. Next base: position 378,449 of record JALIGW010000091.1, on the reverse strand, counting down.
ATGTGCACACAACCTTGTTCCAGAGGGCTTCATCTGGTGTCTGTGGATGGAGAAAAACGGGCCCAACAGGCCTACCGGAAGTTCGGAAACGAACTTCCGGTTTGGCCGTTCAGCCATTTTTCGCCCTCCCCAGGCTTCAGGAAAGCCTCTTGAAGCCTGGGGAGGGCAAAAATGGCCTCCCCCGCCCTCTGGAACACCAAAAATCAGCTGGCCAGCATATACATGTGCGCTGGAGCTGACATAGGGCAATGTCTCGCGTGCCCTCAGATATGGTTCCGTGTGCCACCTGTGGCATGCGTGCCATAGGTTCGCCATCACGGCCCTATACCTTTTCAGATGAATGGTTGTCCAATCCCTTTTTAAAAACTTCCAGAGTTAAAGCATTCACAACTTCTGGAGGCAAGGTTTTCCACTGATTAATTGTTCTAACAGTGACTATAGTTCTAAGAGTGTTCTAATAGTGACTATAGATAATGGCAGTGGGGAGCAAGTCTCTTAAACAAGCCAACAAAGCCATCTTTTAAATCTCTATTTAGCTAATTCCACTTTCATTTTGCTAAATATTAAAAAAATGGATGCAGTAGTGGGCTAAAAGGGACCAAATTTTAGGTAGTAATCAATTCAAATCTGAGAACATTTTATAATAATAATAATAACAACAGAGTTGGAAGGGACCTTGGAGGTCTTCTAGTCCAACCCCCTGCTTATGCAGGAAACCCTACACTACTTCAGACAGATGGTTTTGTCAGCTTCTAGCCAATAAATCCTTATTTACTACTAACAATGGAAAATTCACTGGTTTTGGTAGAGGTAGGATTAGGATAAGTTTAGAAAGTCAAGGAAATTGTACAATTACAATTCTATATGTTCTAAAAATTGAGATCTCATACAAAATTATGTTTGCCAGTAATTTTCAGATTAAATGACTGTGCTTTCCCATGAAATAATACACTTTCTGCACTGCATAGATATGTAGATATTTGTAAAGGACAGAATGTATCAGAAGATTTCAATCAATAATCAATTCAAACTACACTTGCATTCCAAGTTGAAATCCAGGCCAAACATTGTTCTGGTTAAAAATCAGTTCACTTAATAAATATTGACTGAATAAAAATTTCAGGCTAAGGTGAGCTCCAAAAATGCTTCCCATCTCCCCCTCCCCCACCACTGCCTGTAAGTCCTAGAATAATATTCATTTCCATTGCAAATCTTTGAGCCAATGCTATTAATCAATTCCAAGAATTGAAACTTGGCACAATAGGAATGTTGGAGCCATTTTAAAAATGTTTAAAATGATGGTATTTGTCACTCTACAAGTCTTATATTCTTGAAAATAAACAGACTAAGGTTACTTTTGACAAAGTTGGTGGGTGGATGGATGGATGGATGGAAGGAAGGAAGGAAGGAAGGAAGGAAGGAAGGAAGGAAAGAAAGAAAGAAAGAAAGAAAGAAAGAAAGAAAGAAAGAAAGAAAGAAAGAAAGAAAGAAGGATAAAACAGGCTGTTGGATGTTGACTTTGCTCACACTTGAAATATCTTCCAATTTAAAAGACTAGTCAAATTTTCTGCCCCAAAGCAAGTCTCTTAAATTTCATCCAACAAATTCATTTTCTAGAATAATTCCTACACCAGAAATCCTAAAACAGTTCATAACAGCGAAGAGTTTTTAGAACAACAACAGCAACAGTGTGCTAGAGATAGAAGGGAGAAGAGATTTCGGAGGTGGGGGGAATAAGGATTTTTTTTACCCCTTTAAAGAAAAGAAAAAGCAAGAGAGACTGCAGCTCGCTGTAATAAAATAAGAGAACGGAGTTAAACCATTGACCCATGTCAGCAGTGAAAAGCCAGAGATTAGAAAATGTTTCATGCTAATTTCCATGGAGATTTCTTTAATTTATTGAAAATTACTTTCTTCTGCTTTGATTTGTCCAGCTGCCTGCCCTCTCTCAGCTTCCTCACGGTGGTCCTTGCCGTCACGACAGACTCAATATGGGCTGTGTTTGCCCCCACACTGTGCCCGGCCTTCATAAGATTACTGAAGCGATTCTGACGTCTCTATCACTTTGCATCACTACAATAGCTGTTCTTCATTGCTCTCCCCTGCCAGCCAGCCATGGTGCGCCTCTCTCTCTCTCTCTCTCTCTCTCTCTCTCTCTCTCTCTCTCTCTCTCTCTCTCTCTCTCTCTCTCCCTTTTCTTAGGATTCTTGTCACATGATCTTCTCATTGTCGGCATCTTTACTACTCTGATAGCTCTCCTCCTCCTCCCCCCCTCCTCCCCCATGTTCCCTTCTGATCAGTGCAGCTTGGCTTTCTTATCAAAGAAGGTTTGTGGGCCACTGATAGGGTGCCCAGATACCTTTGATCCAAAATCAGGACAGTTTAAAAAAAAATAGCACTTCTCAAGATAACGTTTATTACTCCAACAAAGCCAGTAAAACATCATATTCACACGTATTTACTATTAGATGATACCTTATTCAGCAAATTTTCATCGCCCAAAATATTTTTATACATTTCACCACACAATGAAGAAGAATGGTTTATTTGAATTTGAAGCAAGCATTTCACAGTTTTAACATCCAATCGATTTCATTTACAGTATTTTAAATAATTTATCACAACCCTGAAAGAAAGCATTAAAATATTACACACTAAAAATGCACACGAAATCGTCCGTAACAATACATAAGAGAATCTGCCTGAAAATGAAGCGATTGAACTAAAATACAAGTAGTGCAAACGTACTTTCATTTAACGTTCTTCTTGATTACCCTAAAATTTTACAAAAGTTCAGGACAAATCAGGACGGGAACTTGAACTTCAGGACAAAATCAGGACATTTTCAGAATCAGGACAAGCTTCTAAAAATCAGGACAATCCTGATAAAATCAGGACATCTGGGCACCCTAGTCACTCAACTGTGGACAAGGAATATGGAGCAGCCCTATCATAATTAAGAGGGAGAGAAAGAGAGAAGGATAGAGAAAGCATATTCAACGGAGGCCCATCCTCACCATCTTGGTTTCAGGGGCAACCGGGCGAGCCTTTAAGCTTCCTCACGAAACTTTTATAAAAACATTTGATTTTGGAAATGCAAGGTTTGAAGACAAGGTTTAAATATGCAAATTCCTTGGAGGAACCTTTCGTGATACAGCTAGCTAAACTGCAGGGGTCTCCAACCTTGGCAACTTTAAGCCTGGCAGACTTCAACTTCCAGAATTCCCTAGCCAGCTTTCTGGGGAATTCTGGGAGTTGAAGTCCTCCAGGCTTAAAGTTGCCAAGGTTGGAGACCCCTGAGCTAAAGGGTCAAGAGAAGGGAGGGAGTCTTTGGCGAGTGGGAAGGGGAGAAAGGCTGGTGAATTTTAGCATAAAGATGGGGATGGGTGTTAGCGTGTTGGCTGGTCTTCGAATATATCCAGATATTTTTACAGCATTAAAATTCACAGCTTCTGGCTTTTGGGTGGAGAGGGGTACCTCATCTGGAGAATTTGCATTCTTCCAATTGATCCCGCTTAATAGGTAATGCTTCCTCACTATGTGGGTGCCATGTGGCTTTTTTGTATCAATCATGTACAAGAGAATGCATACAACAACACACGAGCACACAATAGATACAAACTTAAATTGAATTGGATCCAATAAGGTTGGATCTCTCTTTAATGATCTTCCATTTTTTTTTTACTTCTTGTCTTGTCCTCAGAAGCTTTGGATAATAGGTTGACCTCCCTCTTCTTTGTGGCAGCCCCTCAAATATTGGAAGACTGCTATCACAGTATCCTTTGTCTCTTTCTAAGACTAGACCTACCCAATTCCCTCAATTGTTCGTCCTATGCTTTAGCCTCCAGTCCTTGAAAGTATTTTGTTGCACAAAGTATTATAAGCTTTTCTGAAGAAATCAAGAGCTTGTTATCTTGTTATGGCGATTGAGTGGGTCCAAAAGTTATTATAAAATAGTGGATGTTGGTTTCCTTTATTTCCTCACTAGCTAATACATTCCCTTTTGGAATCTGTTTTCATATGATAGCATGCAAGAGCTTCCAAAAAGGAAAATCCCCAATTTGAATCTTGATTGATGTGTTAATTTGCAAGGTGATCCTGCTTGGCAAGCCACTTTTTCCTCCTCCATTTCAGCCCCGTCTACCGCAAATCAACACACCAAATGATGTAAACTAAATCCGCTGAGTACTTATGAATGCGTTATGCAATGTAATACACTGTGCTTAAATAGTTTAAAAACTATTCATGGTATTCATGATTATACACTACTGGATTAAACATGGAATGAAATTTACAGGATTAAAAAAAAAAAAAGAACAAAATGTTATTGGAACAGTCGTGCTTAGAGCTAATTTGGGCAGAAACCTCCAAGGAAAACATTTTGGATATTAAAACAAGACAGTTGATGGGAGAAAATATTTTGTAAAAGGCTCAGATTCTCTCTCTCTCTCTCTCTCTCTCTCTCTCTCTCTCTCTCTCTCTCTCTCTCTCTCTCTCTCTCTCTCTCTCTCTCTCTCTCTGTGTGTGTGTGTGTGTTAGTGTGTGTGTGTGTGTGTGTGTGTGTGTGTGTGTGTGTGTGTGTGTGTGTGTGTGTGTGTGTGTGTGTTTCCCCCATGTGCTTGGTAGAAGAAATTAAATTCCCCTTCACTGCTGGGCACATTTTTTCCTCTTCTGCACAGTTATGGTGAGGGCAGGGGCGGAATTTTTACTACCACTCTGTGGGCTTGGCTTATTTTGTGGGTGTGGCTTACCGGCCAGTGACTGGGTGGGCGTGGCTTCTCGGACTGCTGAAGGGAGGGGAACTGAGATAGGTCCTGCCTCCCATTCCCCCTCCCCTCAGCAGCTTGAGAAGCCTCGAACGTGCAAAAATGCCTGGGATTATCACCATGCGTTCGTGGCTTCTCGGACTGCTGAAGGGAGGGGAATGGAGATAGCTCCTGCCGCCCGTTCTTTCAGCGTCTCACACGCTCCCTCAGCCATTCTCCCATGCTTGGACTCACTGTGGAGTAGGAAGGCAGCGCATGCGCAGTGCCGGAAGCTCAGCTTCTGGGCATGTGCAGAAGAAATTTTTTTAAAAAATTAAAAAAACTTTTTTTACAAATAGCGGTGCCCAGGCACCGGCAACCAACCGCACCGGTACTGTGACGTTACCAGTGGGCCGCTACCGGTGCTATAGAGTGGACAGCACCTGTAGGAACCCACTACTGGGTGAGGGTAAGAAACTTTTTTTGCAATAATAGAATAACAGAGTCGGAAGGGACCTTGGAGGTTTTCTAGTCCAACCCCCTGCTCAAGCAGGAAACCTTATACAATTTTGGACAAGTGGCTGTCCAGTCTCTTCTTGAAAACCTCCAGTGATGGAGCACCCACAACTTCTGGAGGGAAAGCCATTCCACTGATGAATTGTTCTCACGGACAGGAAATTTCTCCTTAGTTCTAGGTTGGTTCTCTCCTTGACCAGTTTCTATCCATTGCTTCATGTCTTCACCTAGCCAGGCCTGAAGTCCACAAAGCTAAATTGGAGTGAACAATATGCTCCTTGCCATTGCTCTGAGCTGGCTTTGTCACATAGCCACATCTATGGCTACGTGACATATTGTCACACAGATAAAGTAAAGCTTTATTTCTGTATCAGCTAAAAGAAAAGAAAAGAAAAAACTATGATTATCACACAGCTGCCCTGATACAGTATCTGGATAAAATAGTAAATTTAATGTATAAAAGAACTTTAATCAATTGCTCGAATAAAATAAAAAAGCATAAAAACTGGTTTATAGACTTTTGCCTATCTGGGGATGTAAAGATCGTATAGAAGAATTAAATGTCATAAAGATGCTGTCTTGTTTGTGTGATAAAATAATGAAATAGCATGTATTTGCTGTATTTATCTCACTGTTCCTCCAAAATATGCAGAAGGATGTCCGTAGTTCACAGATAATTATCATTATCTGATGATAATTTTAAACTGAGATCATTTGGTCCAAATCTTCTACCATTAGATCTAATATTTATGTTGATTGATTAAGACTTTGTCATCACATCAAATGCTAAACACTAAACACATTATCAACAACACTGTTTATGTATGTGCTTTGCCCAAGCAAACTAATAATCTTTTGGTTTAAGGTTATCAGAATCCAGTCAAAACAGAGCTTGGGCACGACCACAACCATAACTGCCCAACTCCATTTTAGCCAGGTATGCAATGCAAACTCATCCAAGGTCCTGAGAATTTCCAGACACTCTTCATGCATTCGCTTAGCTGATGATGTAAAACTATTCAACACCACCGACAATGCTGCTACCCTTCAAAAAGACCTTGACTATCTGTCAGAATGGTCAAACAATCAGCAACTCCAAATCTCAACCAACAAATGCTCTGTTTTACACATTGGCAAAAAAAAAATCAGAACACAAAATTTAATCTGGGCAGATACAACCTTGTAGATGACCCTCACTCTGTCAAGGACCTTGGAGTACTCATCTCAAATGATCTAAGTGCCAGAGCTCACTGTAACAGCATTGCCAAAAAGGCATTAAAAGTTGTTAACCTAATCTTGCATAGCTTCTTCTCCGGTAATATTGAACTACAAACTGGGGCATACAAAACTTTTGCTAGACCAATTCTTGAATACAGCTCATCTGTCTGGAACCCGCACTGCATATCAGACATTAATACAATTGAACGAGTCCAGAGATATTTCACGAGAAGAGTCCTCCACTCCTCTGCTCGCAACAGAATACCTTAAGCCAACAGACTTGAAATTTTGGACTTAGTCAATTTAGAACTACATCGCCTTCGATCTGAACTAAATGTAGTTCATAAAATCATCTGCCACAATGTCCTACCTGTCAAGTAGGTAGGTAGGTCCTACCTACCTACTTCAGCTTCAACCGCAACAATACACGAGCACACAATAGATACAAAATTATGGTAAACCGTTCCAAACTCGATTGCAGAAAATACGACTTCAGTAACAGAGTGATCAATGCCTGGAATGCACTACCTGACTCTGTGGTTTTATCACCAAACCCCCAAAACTTTACCCTTAGACTGTCTACTGTCGACTCACCCCATTCCTAAGAGGCCTTTAAGGGATGTGCATAAGCGCACCATCCCTGCATAAGCCTACTGTCCCTGTCCTAATGTTCCCTTTTATTCGTATCCATTTCATGTATTCATAATTATGAATTTATATCTGTTATTTAATACATGCCTGATAAAACAAACAAAACAAAACAAAACAAAATAAAATAATAAAATAAGATAAAATAAGATAAAATAAGATAAAATAAGATAAAATAAGATAAAATAAGATAAAATAAAATAAAATAAAAAGACGAAAGAACAGTTCACGGTTATCCATGTCATCATGTTATCTCCTAATGAGGTCAACCAGGTACTACAGGGGTGCAAAACATTAGGACATGCGCTTGATTGCTGTCATAATATTTAAGCATGTTGTTTCTGATCTCAGAGATGATGGTTTGGTCAGGGAATCATGGGAAAATTAGCAATGGCTTTCCTTGGGACATAATAAGATCGCATACCAATAAAGGAGAATATTTGTAGCTCAGGGTTAAACAGTGAGGTTCTTGGAACTCTCTGAGCGTGGTTGTTTTCTTGCAGATGTTTTATGACCCAAATAGGTAACATCATCAGTGCTAGAGAGGAGTGGGGCTTGCTCTCTCTTTATGTACAAGTGGTTTGCCTTGCCAATGTTGGTGGGGATATGGTTGTCTCTTTGATAATCCCTTGATTAAGGAACTTCTTAATTACGGAACTTTAGCTGTGGGGTCCTTGGTGCTCTCTGATCTTGGTTGTTTTCCTGCAGATGTTTTATTACCCAACTAGTTAGTAAAAGCCACTCCCTTCTATCACTGATGATGTTACCTAGTTGGGTAATGAAACGTCTGCAAGAAAACGACCAAGCTCAGAGAGCACCAAGGACCTCACAAAATTGCATACATCTATTGAGCTCCTTCCACACTACATAGATGATTGGTCAGAGGGCTAGTGGGACATCAGCTGCGCCTATGGACTAAATGAAGCTAAGCTTTGCAGGTGCATTTCCATCTGAGAATATGCTGAGGGGCTTTTGCCTAGCATGCTTAAAGCAGATGATGGGGAAAGGATATTTGTATTTGTATTTGTTTATTTGTTAAGCATATATGATTATAAACAAAGTATAAACAGTAAAACATGATTGAATATATATGTAATAGTACAAGCATGAATAAGAGTAAAAGAGGTAATAATATATGGGTACATTAGGACAGGAACGGTAGGCACGATTGTGCGCTTATGCACGCCCCTTACCGACCTCTTAGGAATGGGGTGAGGTCGATGGTAGATAATAAGAGGTTGAAGTTTTTGGGGTTTGGGGAAGAAACTACTGAGTCAGGTAAAGTGTTCCAGGTGTTGACAACTCTGTTGTTGAAGTCGATTTTTTTGCAATCAAGTCTGGAGCGGTTTACATTAAGTTAGTATCTATTGTGAGCTCTTGTATTATTGCGGTTGAAGATGAAGTAGTCGTTAACAGGTAGGACATTGAGGCAGATATCTCAGAAACAGTTAGGAAGAATCTTCTGGATTGAGAAAACGATTAAGGATTCTCCTTGCAGCAGGAGGTACTTTTGTCAAATGCAGCTAGGGATATTGCCCTGTCTTCACACAATACTCCAGAAGGAGTTACTATCACCCGCCAAAGGTTTTGCTTGGATAATGACTTGCTACCAAGTTAAGTAGGGTGGCCTCTGTGAATTTTAAACAGCCTGCAAGCCCGCTTTCTTCCCAATCAGGAGCAGAGGTGAATCGCCCCGTTTTAAAGCCAAAATCTCACAGAACTCTCAAGCGACAAAGGTGGATCTTGGTAGGCTGAATGTGGAACTGCAAAAAAAAGTCTTTAATAAGAAAAATTTAATGGGAATGGCATTATGGATGGCATTTGCAATGAGAGGCAGTGTTAAAGTTTGATAGCTGAATAAAACTTCAGCGGTGTTAGAATATACTTAGAGCACTTAAGTCAGTGGTGGGTTCCTACCAGTGCGGTCCACTCTATAGCACTGGTAGCGGCCCGCTGGTGACGACACAGTACCGGTGCGGTCGGTTGCTGGTGCCTGGGTGCCGCCATTTTTTTTTAAAAAAATAATTTTTTTAAACATTTTCTTCTGCGCATGCCCAGAAGCCGAGTTTCTGGCACTGCTCATGCGCAGCCTTCCTACCCCACAGTGAGTCCAAGCAGGGGAGGATGGCTGAGGGAGCGCGTGAGACGCTGAAAAAACGGGCGGCAGGAGCTATCTCCATTCCCCTCCCTTCAGCAATCCGAGAAGCCACGAACGTGCAGTGATGATCCTAGGCATTTTTGCACGTTTGAGGCTTCTCGAGCTGCTGAGGGGAGGGGGAATGGGTGGCAGGACCTATCTCAGTTCCCCTCCCTTCAGCAGTCTGAGAAGCCACGCCCACCCGGTCACATGGCTGGCAAGACACACCCACAAAATAAGCCACGCCCACAGAGTGGTAGTAAAAAAATTAGGAACCCGCCCCTGACTTAAGTGTATTAAAGATCTGAAAATCCAACAAGATTGGGCTGCTCTTCCCAAGGATGTTTACTTGAGCCGTCCAACTCCCTCTTTTAAATCAGCGAGATATTTATAAAGTTGAAACGTGCTAAGAACGGTTTCAGGAATTGGGTATGTCCAGTTCAATGAAAAGAAGGACCAGCAGATATCGAAGGGGCTGCCACAAAGAAATAGGTCAACCTAACCTTCAAGAAGAGACTGGACTGCCATCTGTCAGAAATGGTGTAGGGTCTCCTGCTTGGGCAGGGGGTTGGACTAGATCAGGGGTCCCCAACCTTTTGGGCCTCAGGGACCACCAAGGTCATAATTTTAAATCCCGCGGACCACCAAATTCATAATTTTAAATCCCATGGACTCTAACTCTTAATCTTAAGTCCCGCAGACCACTAATATGATTTTTTTTAAAAAAAAGATAAATACATTTGTAAAATAATGACCAGAGAACTTCCATTTTATTAATATGAAATGCACCTATTTAATACAACAAAATTATAAATGCTTATTTAATTATAACAAAATCGTAAATGCTTATTTAATCATAACAAAATATTTAAAGGTTGTTTAATTGTAACAAAATTATTAAAGTTAGTGTAATTATTACAAAATAATTGAAGCTTATTTGACAGTGGTTTGCTGATGTTGTTGGGAAAGTCAGTCCCATATTCCAGAGCTGTAGCTGTAGTCCCTTCCCTTCCCTCTCCTCCCCTCCCTTTCCTTTCCTCTTCTTCCTTTCCTTTCCTTCTTTCCTTTCCTTCTTCTTTCCTTTCCTTCTTTCCTTTCCTTTCCTCCTTTCCTTTCCTTCTCTTTTCTTTCCTTTCCTTCTTTCCTCTCCTCTCCTCTCCTTTCCTCTTCTTCCTTTCCTCTTCCTTTCCTTTCCTCTTCTTCCTTTCCTTTCCTTCTTTCCTTTCCTCTTCCTTTCCTTTCCTCTTCTTCCTTTCCTTTCCTTCTTTCCTTTCCTTCTTCTTTCCTTTCCTTCTTTCCTTTCCTTTCCTCCTTTCCTTTCCTTTCCTTCTCTTTTCTTTCCTTTCCTTCTTTCCTCTCCTCTCCTCTCCTTTCCTCTTCTTCCTTTCCTCTTCCTTTCCTTTCCTCTTCTTCCTTTCCTTTCCTTCTTTCCTTTCCTCTTCCTTTCCTTTCCTTTCCTCTTCTTCCTTTCCTTTCCTTTCCTCTTCTTCCTTTCCTTTCCTTCTTTCCTTTTCTCTTCCTTTCCTTTCTTCTTTTTCCTTTCCTTCTTTCCTTCTTCTTTCCTTTCCTTCTCTTTCCTTTTCTTCTATTAGAGTTTGTTGCATAAAATCAAAACGAGAAACACAGACAGATGACTGATTCAGCTGGATTCATAAACTTCTTTATAAACATATATATGTTTATAAAGAATGCTGTCTTCAGAATGCTGTTGCCCAGAATGTTGAGTCCAGCCAAGATTTGCTGTTTTGAAATCTTAGCATTTATTACTTAAAGATAACTTGTAAATCTTTGGTTTGCTTAATTCAGTTATTGTCTCAGTCAGTATGGATTTCTACCCCTTCAATTTTTAAGAAGTTGTGAACTTTAATGCCAGCAATGGTTATTTTAAAAACAATTTACCCTTTTTTATCCTTTTTCATAGCGCACATAATCTTGAAATCTATTACTGATATTGCATATAAGGCAGAACTTTGAGTAGAGAAACAATTAAACATTCAAAATCAGAACACCTCCTCTTTTAGTTTAATACTGGGTAGTCATTTCCTGGCGTTCAGTTGTACTTAAGAGTTGAAACGTAATTTCTCTCAAAACAGTGATCACAAAATAGTAAAATGGCATTTTATCATTGATTTGCAGTCATATTTTTGAGACCAAGCAGAAATATTGTCTGATGTTTCCTGACAGTGGGCATGAAATGGTCTATAGCAAATAGTTGATGGCTCATAATATTTCCTTCTCATTGGCTGCCAAGGCAGCTGCCAACAAACATAAATCCTTCAAAATTTGATGGTGACATAGTGCATTCATTCTTCAACCTGGTTATTACATCTATACATACACAGACTCCATCACATTGTACTTAACAGGATAACAGAGTGGGAAGGGGCCTTTGAGGTCTTCTAGTCCAGTCTTCTGCTCAAGCAGGAAACCCTACAGTATTTCAGACAAATGGCTGTCCAATCTCTTCTTAAAAGCCTCCAGTGATGGAGGGCCCATCATTTGTGAAGGCAAGCCGTTCCACTGGATAATTGTTCTAAATGTTAGGAAATTCCTCCTCAATTCTAGCTTGCTTCTCTCCTTGATTAGTTTCCGTCCATTGCTCTTTGTCCTACTTTCTGGTGCTTTAGAAAATAGGCTGACTCCCTCTTTTTTGTGGCATCTACTCAAATATTGAGACACTGCTATCATGTCACCCCTAGTCCTTCTTTTCATTAAACTAGACATACCCAGTTCCAGCAAAAACATACCCAATGGCTTACAGCAGCGGTGGGTTGCTCCCGGTTTGGCCTGGTTCTTAGAACTGGTAGCGGTGGCAGCGGGAGACTCTGCCCACTCGCCCAGGATGCTTCTGCGCATGCGCAGAAGCTTCACACATGCACGAACCGGTAGCAACGGGTTTTAGAACCCACTACTGGCTTACAGAACAGAGGGGGGCAAGTGCATTTCTGTTAAAAAGGTAAATATTACATGATTTCTTCTTCTCCAAAGATCGCAAAGTAGTACAGCCAAGAAATCCTGTTTAAATGTTGGCTAAGCCAACCTCTATTTCGTTTGGAGGCAGAATGTCACCAGGTACCGGTGGCAGAAACTTGGCAGATAAGACCTGGTTTGCCACTAAGCATAAGTGAACCTAGCTTCATTTTAGAAGTTCTGCTATACTGTTCTGTTTAAGTCCATGTGTTGGATGTCTTACTTAATTCCATTCTGTTTCCCTCTTTTTCTTTGTTTTTGCAATCTTCATGCACTGTTGCCTCAGAGGGAGGTTGGTTATTCAGAAGATTAACATGAAGCTGGATTTATGCTTTAGATCTACACAAAATAGAGATACTTATAAAAACTCAGACTCATTTTGACAGCAAATTCTGGTTCAGATGCCCCACAGGGAATTATGTCTTAACTTATTGTGTCTTCTTGCTCTCTTCCAGCCTCAGGTTCCTGTTAGTGTTTCTATCCGCCTTGTTCTTCTCACCGTGCAAAAGCATGAAGGAAGGGAATGCTAGGAACCACATGAGGGTGGAGGGGAGATTTTCAGAGTGGAAGACTAAAAAAGGATTTGGAAGTTTTAAAAAGAGAGGAAGAAAGAAAGGGGAGAGAAAAATTATACAGCTGCCATTGCAAACATGGCCTTCAAAAATTCTTCAATCTAAAGGGTTGAAAATAAGGGTGCCACTAGATATGCAGAGGGATGAACTTGAAGGAAGGAAGGAAGAAAGGAAGGAAGGAAGGAAGGAAGGAAGGAAGGAAAGAAGGAAAGAAGGAAAGAAGGAAGGAAGGAAAGAAGGAAAGAAGGAAAGAAGGAAAGAAAGAAGGAAGGAAGGAAGGAAGGAAGGAAGGAAGGAAGGAAGGAAAGAAGGAAAGAAGGAAAGAAGGAAAGAAGGAAAGAAGGAAAGAAAGAAAGAAGGAAGGAAGGAAGGAAGGAAGGAAAGAAGGAAAGAAGGAAGGAAGGAAGGAAGGAAGGAAGGAAGGAAGGAAGGAAGGAAGGAAGGAAGGAAGGAAGGAAGGAAGGAAGGAAGGAAGGAAGGAAAGCAAAACAAGCAAGTAAGTTTAGAAGCTTTGTACCCAAAACATTTAGGTAAAGAAATAGCCTGCTACATCTGGCAGGTTTTAAATTGATTTGTTGTTATTGTTTTGCCATAGTGTATTCCGCTCATCTCCCTTAATTTTATTTAGTTAGCTCATGCTCCTGTGTGTGAAGCAAACTAAGAAATAAGGTTAATTCAGTAACAAGAGTAAATACATTGAATGGACACAGCAACAGAAACTTATTCCTATTAACACTCACAAATCACCCACACTGCAACTGTCACTGTTGTGCCATTTTGTGCCTTCTCTGGCATAGTGCCTGCCCTGTGGAATAGGGAACGCACCCTTCCAATTCAGATAGCCCAATCCTATTGGTCTTTTAAAAGGCGCAACCTCCTGGCTAAGTGCTGGGCTAATGCACTGAATGAGTCTTAATTTGAGAGATACCGTATTTTTAAGAGCTTTGATATGGAGCGATTGTCTTCGGTGCCGGTTGTTTTGCTTTGAAGTTCAGTTTGGAAGCTGGATTTTCTAGCAGGAGGGTAGAAAGAGTTTCGATGCTTTTGAACTTTGGTATTGGAAAAGACATTGGAGACCTCATGACCAGGCTTATGACTAGGCTTAAAATATGGTATTTTGAATATATTGTACGAGGGTGAGTCAAAAAGTAATGCCATTTTCTTTAGGACAGGTATAATTACCAACCCAGGAACATGTAGCATACATCAAAATGAAGCTGGTCCTCTGTGGATCACATCCCTACTTCTCAGCCTAGTCACCGTTTCTCTCAATAGCAATGTTCCACCTTCGAATGAGAGCATGTATCCCTGCCTCGTAAAATTTTGTTGGCTGTTCTTTGAGCCACTTCTTCACTGCAGTTTTCACTTCCTCGTCACTGGAATAATGTTTGCCTCTCAAACCCTCTTTCATGGGGCCGAAGAGATGATAGTCTGAAGGCGCTAAATCTGGTGAGTATGGAGGATTATTATTCTTATTATTAAAATTAACTGGTTCCTTTGTCACTCCATAGCTTCTTGGGCTGTGTAGACCTATCCCTGGAATCCTCCACAGGGTGTTCCAATAGCTGCAAGAGAATTAATTGAAAAAAGATATAAGAAAATTGTAACGAAGAATTTAGGATTTAGAAGGATTTGCCTCAGGGGTGGTATTCACTTCCCTTCCCTACTGGTTTGCAAATGTGTGCGCGCACACATCCTTCCACGCATGTGCTTTGCTCATGTGCGTACTTTCCGCGCATGCGCCCGGCCTCAAAAATGTACCTAAATATTTATTTATTTATTTATTAGTGACATTTATATACCGCCTCACAGTGCAAGCACTCTCTAAGCGGTTTACATCAGTAAGCAATGTATGTATTTATATTGCCCCCAACAATCTGGGTCCTCATTTTATCTACCTCGGAAGGATGGAAGGCTGAGTCAACCTTGAGCCGGTGAGATTTGAACGGCTGACCTGCGGATCACAGTCAGCTAAAGTGGCCTGCAGTACCCCACTCTAACCGCTGCGCCACCTCGGCTCTTAATATGACGAAATAGAGCTGGGGTGGGAGGGCGAGCTCCCCTCCCCCCCCGCGATTTCCACTACCGGTTCGGGTGAACCGGTCCGAACTGGCTGAATGCCACCTCTGATTTGCCTGCTTCAGTAAATGTACTTCTCTGCAAATTTTGGCAGAATTATTTAGCTAGGGCAACCAAATTGCAGACGAGTCCAAAGAGTGAGTTGCATGTGAGTCTCTTAACCACCATCTAGTGATCATCCAGATTTTTCAGCCCAATTTGTAATCCTATATTTACCTCCCTCCCTCTTCAATCATCATTTGATCCTACAAGGAAAGGGTGAAAACTGATAACACTGCTTTAAATCTTTAGTTAAGACCCAGCAATTATTGGTGCATTAAGCCTCTCTCTGATTATAGCTCCTTTGGACAACCTTCTGCTTTTACTCTGAAATCATCCCAGTGATTCTTCCCAGCCTTTAAATCCATGATTTCTTTCAGTTGTATTGGAGAGAGAGAGGAGGGAATATTATTATTATTATCATGATCACCATTTTATTATGGTATTAAAATATTAAAATGTTTTCAAAGCCTGGAGGAATATTTCTCAGAAATACCTTGACAATGGCCAGTCTAGCAATTAAAAACTGATTATTTGTTTCCATTAAATGCAATTAAACACACATACAGATGATTTATTTATTTATTTATTTATTTATTTTGGAATTCTTATATGCCGCCCAACTCCCTAAGGACTCAGGGCGGCGTACAACAGTGAGAAAATACAAGAATAACCAAAATCTAAAAAGTTAATTAAAAGCAAATATAAAAATTAAAACACACTATAAAAAGAATCATCACCAACCATTCAACATCATACATACTTGGGGGGTGGGCTCGAATGAATTAAGCTCTACCCCCCGCCTGCAGGAAAAGCCATGTCTTAACAGCTTTCCGGAAGGCCAGCAGAGTGGGGATAGTTCAGGTCTCTGGTGGAAGTTGGTTCCAGAGCACAGGGCCAGCCACAGAGAAGGCTCTCCCCCTTGGGCCCGCCAGCCGGCATTGTTTGGCCGACGGGACCTGGAGGAGGCCCACTCTGTGGGCCCTAACCGGTCGAAGGGAAGTATGAGGCAGAATGCGGTCCCGTAGATAACCTGGTCCCAAGCCATGAAGGGCTTTAAAGATGGTGATCAACACCTTGAATTGGACCCGGAGACCGATGGGCAACCAATGCAGCTGGCGGAGTATCGATGTCACGTGGGTGTACCTTGGCACACCCACCACAGCACGCGCAGCCGCATTTTGCACCAACTGAAGTCTCCGGATACTCTTCAAGGGTAGCCCCATGTAGAGATACATGATACATGATACATGATACAGATACAGCTATAGATATAGATGAGATATAGATGATATATACAATATATATTTTTACAATATATTACAATACTAGACAACACAGTATCAACAGTAGAGACCTTCAAATTTCTAGGTTCCATCATATCTCAAGACCTAAAATGGTCACCAAACATCAAAAACGTCATCAAAAAAGCACAACAAAGAATGTTCTTTCTGCGCCAACTCAGGAAGCTCAAACTGCCCAAGGAGCTGCTGATACAGTTCTACAGAGGAATCATTGAGTCTGTCATCTGCACCTCTATAACTCTGGTTTGGTTCTGCAACCCAACAAGACAGACACAGACTTCAGAGGATAATCAGAACTGCAGAAAAAACAATTACTGCCATTCCATTGCCTTCCATTGAGGACCTGTATACTGCACGAGTCAAAAAGAGGGCCGTGAAAATATTTACGGACCCCTCGCATAAATTGTTCCAACTCCTACCCTCAAAACAACGCTATAGAGCACTGCACACCAAGACAACTAGACACAAGAACAGTTTTTCCCCTGAACGCCATCACTCTGCTAAACAAATAATTCCCTCACCACTGTCAAACTGTTCACTAAGGCTGCATTACTATTACTATTAGTCTTCTCATTGTTCCTATCACCCATCTCCTCCCACTTATGACTGTATGACTGTAACTTGTTGCTTGTATCCTTACGATTTATATCAATATTGATTGTTTCCTGATTGCTTATTTGTACCCTATGACAATCATTAAGTGTTGTACCTCATGATTCTTGACAAATGTATCTTTTCTTTTATGTACACTGAGAGCATATGCACCAAAGACAAATTCCTTGTGTGTCCAATCACATTTGGCCAATAAAGAATTCTATTCTATTCTATTCTATTCTATTCTATTCTATTCTATTCTATTCTATTCTATTCTATTCTATTTAGATATACTGTAAATATAGATTGCAGGAATTGCAAACTATTGTAATTATATATTCCTATTGCAAATGGTTGCAGGAATTGAGTAAATCTAGTCTAATGAAAAGAAGGATTAGAGGTGACATGATAGCAGTCTTCCAATATCTCAGGGGTTGCCACAAAGAAGAGGGAGTCAAGCTATTCTCCAAAGCACCTGAGGGTAGGACAAGAAGCAATGGGTGGAAACTAATCAAGGAGAGAAGCAACTTAGAACTAAGGAGAAATTTCCTGACAATTAGAACAATGAACCAGTGGAGTGTCTTCCCTTCAGAAGTTGTGGGTGCTTCATCATTGGAGATTTTTGAGATTGGGCAGCTAGTTGTCTGAAATGGTATAGGGTCTCCTGCTCGAGCAGGGGGTTGGACTAGAAGAACTCCAAGGTTCCTTCCAACTCTGTTATTTTGTAAGATATAGATATAGATATAGATGACAGATTATATATATATAATCTATATATATATATATATATATTGTATATATATTGTATGTATGTATGTGTGTGCGTGTGTGTGTATGTGTGTGTGTGTGTGTGTGTGTGTGTGTGTGTGTATATATATATATATATACATATATACATACATACATACATACATACATACATACATATATATATATATATATATATATAGAGAGAGAGAGAGAGAGAGAGAGAGAGAGAGAGAGAGAGAGACAGACAGACAGACAGACAGACAGACAGAGACAGAGACAGAGACAGAGACAGAGACAGAGACAGAGACAGACAGACAGACAGACAGAGACAGACAGACAGACAGACAGACAGACAGACAGACAGACAGACAGAGACCATATACAGTATATAAATGTATATATGGGAGGTTTTTTTAGGAGAAACATTTCAAACATTCAGACTTCATCTTAACAGAGTTGGAAGGGACCTTGTAGGTCATCTAGTCCAACCCCCCGCCCAAACAGGAGACCCTACACAATTTCTGACAGATGGCAGTCTTCTTCCAGTGAGCTTCCAGTGAAAGCTTTCAGTGATGCTTCCAGAAGGCAACTTCTGTTCCATGGGTTGATTGTTCTCACTGTCAGAAAATTTCTCCTTATTTCCAGGTTGAATCTTTCCTTGTTGAGTTTCCATCCATTATTCCTTGTCTGGCCTTCGGGTGTTTTGGAAAATAGCTTGACCCCCTCCTCTCTGAGGCAACCCCTCAAATATTGGAAGGCTGCTATCATGTCTCCTCAATAGAAGAACGATTTTATAGTTAAAATAAATAAAATGTTATCTCCTGGGAAGATCTTTGTTAATATAGCAAGGTTTTTCTTACTATAGATTAAGTCTTCACAGATTTTCAAAAATTGTCTCTAAGCAGAGACTGAAGGGGAGTTATTCTGACCATTAGAGATATATAGAATCAGCCTGCACTAGCCAAATCTCCAATTCCATCAACACTTCCAGTGATTAATGCCTCTTTTGTGTGTGTTAATTGCTTTTGTGTTGTTTCGTGGTCATATTGTAGTTTCATTCCTATGTCGTAATTGGCTGCTGTTTTCAGTTCTATTTGAACTGTTCCAAATGTTGTTTTTCTTCTGTGGTTTATTAATGGCCTGATGCAGGGTTTCATCCAGACTAAATTAGCTGCATTTAGACCCCATTGAAACTGAGAGCACTCTGGTTATTTAATTCATTTATTTGCAGGGTTTATAATCCTGATTTTTGGCCAGTGGATGAAGCTCAGAGCAATTTATCATTTGTAATTATGATTAACTTTCCTTGCCTTCCATGAACAAAAGGCACCTTACGTGGCTCAGAAGCCCCCAATATATATACTCACAACAACCCTGTGAGGGAACAAGAATATGCGGTTTGAATTTTATATCTAAGAGGAGACTTAACATGGTCTTTTTTTCAAATCTAACATGACAATTGCTGCCCTTTTGTGTGATCGAAAAGGCTTATTAGTGTTGGTCTGGCTTGGTGTGATATCTACAATATCTCTTTGCTACTAAAACACTCAATGTTCTTCTTTTTTTAGGGCTACCAGATCTTCCAAAATCCAGATGATCTATCAACTGAAGGATAGATCTCAAAACTGCCATTTAGTGGTTCCCCCAGATATTTAAAAGACATCATAGAAATATTTGGGATCCGTGAATATTTGCTTGTTCAGGCAATTATTTATATACTGCTCATTTCCTTGTGGTCAAAGTACTGAAGAATCATTGTCGTTTGATTTGGATGTCCAACAACATATCCTTCCACCTTGCCTGCCCATAGAGGAATCTTAGAACGTAGAATAACAGAGTTGGAAGGGTCCTTGGAGGTCTTCTAGTCCAACCCCCTGATCAAGCAGGAGACCCTATACCAGCGGTGGGTTCCTACCGGTGCAGTCCACTCTATAGCACTGGTAGCGGCCCGCTGGTGACATCACAGTACCGGTACAGTCGGTTGCCAGTGTCTGGGCGCCACCATTTTTTTCAAAAAAAATTTTTTAAATTTTTTTAAAAAAATTTCTTCTGCGCATGCCCAGAAGCCAAGCTTCCGGCACTGCGCATGCACTGCCTTCCTACCCCACAGTGAGTCCAAGCAAGGGAGGATGGCTGAGGGAGCACGTGAGATGCTGAAAAAATGGGCGGCAGGAGCTATAGCTCCATTCCCCTCCCTTCAGCAGTCCGAGAAGCCACAAACGCGAGGTGATGATCCCAGGCATTTTTGCATGTTTGAGGCTTCTCAAGCTGCTGAGGGGAGGGGGAACGGGTGGCAGAAGCCTAGGATCATCGAATGGGAGAAGCATTCAGGCCGGCCGGAGCTTCCTAGAAGAACCGCTGCCGTGGTCTTGCTGCTCCTGCTGCGGGGGGCTGTGTTGTGGGTGGGCAATGCCCCCCCGCTTCTCCGGCCACTCATGAAACCAAGCTGGATGACCTTGGGCCAGTCCTTCTCTCTCAGCTCAACCAACCTCACAGAGTTGCTGTTGTGGGGAAAATAAGAGGAGGAAGGTGTGTTGGATATTTATTTTTATTTATTTATTTATTTATTTATTTTATTTGTTTGTCAAACATGTACAAGATAGTAGGTGTAGGTATAAACATAAACATAAGCAAAGTAAGTACAGATAAATGAGGACAATAGGACAGAAAGATAGGGACGGTAGGCACGATGGTGTGCTTATGCACACCCCTTACAGACCTATTAGGAATGGGGTGAGGTTAATGCTAGACAGTCTAAGTTTAAAGTTTTTGGGGTTTGGGGAAGAAACCACAGAGTCAGGTAATGAATTCCAGGCATTGATCACTCTGTTGCTGAAGTCGTATTTTCTGCAATCGAGTTTGGAGTGGTTTACATTGAGTTTGTATCTATTGTGCGCTTGTGTATTGTTGCGGTTGAAGCTGAAGTAGGTAGGTAGGACCTACCTACCTACTTGACAGGTAGGACATTGTGGCAGATGATTTTATGAACTACATTTAGATCAGATCGAAGGCAACGTAGTTCTAAATTGTCTAATCCCAATATTTCAAGTCTGGTGGCATAAGGTATTCTGTTGCGAGCAGAAGAGTGGAGGACTCTTCTCGTGAAGTATCTCTGGACATGCTCAATTGCATTAATGTCCAATATGCAGTGCGGGTTCCAGACAGATGAGCTGTATTCAAGAATTGGTCTAGCGAATGTTTTGTATGCTCTGGTTAGCAGTGTAATATTGCCAGAGAAGAAGCTACGCAAGATTAGATATGAGATATGTCCGCCACTTTGAGTTACTTGCTAAATAACAAAGGCGGGATACAAACAGACAAACAAATAAAAGACCACAGTTCTAACTATCCCTCTCAGATCCCAGCCAAAATCCCTGAACTGAACTACAGCCCCCAAATCATTTATAAAGGTTTGTCTGCCCGAAAAGTAAAGAAAATTTCCTTTAATTGTCTGGCTGACCTCAGTGGAAGAGCGCTAGCTAAAAGCTGGAGGCAGAAGGCTCCTTGTATCAAACAGACACACACACACACACACACACACACACACACACACACACACACACACACACCGGTCTCCTCCCTTCTTTCCTGGTTTTCTCTCTTCTTCTTTTTTTTAAAGAGAGCCTGTGTGGTTTTTCTGCTTCTCAGCAGAGCCATGACTCCAAGTCCCTTTAATGACCTCCGAGAAACTGCATCAGGGCCTATTTACAGAGCTGAGGTTACTTGTGGCACAACCCTGTCTCCTCTCGCCTGCCCGAGATATTGAACCTTCCCGTAACTGCAATTACAATATTAACCACAAAATGGAGATTTACAGATTGTTTTCAGCAACACCCATTCAATTTTACTTATATTTACACTCGAAAGGAAGAGAGGAGGGTAAGTGCTGTTGCAACCCGAAAGCAAGAGAACTCAGATCAATAAGCAACCAAGCCTTGGCTAATGAAGTACTTCAGTGAGGTCTACGGTTCCCCGATTCTGACTTTTGAGGTTGGCCTCTAATGTCTCATCCATTGACTTTTCCCGTAAATATGTCTTATCTAGAGCCGGCTGAACCCTGAAAAAGCAAAGATAGACTTGGTTTGGTAAGAATGGCTAATTAATGAAATATGTAAAATTTGTAGCTTTGAGTGCTCTAGCTGCAAATTGTGCAAATTCCGAATTTCCAAGCTTTTTGTCTGAAACAGATTTACAGTTGTATGTTGTTGTTTTTACAAGCCACGCCCCATCTTACAGCAAAAAGCAAGTCATTATTATAGGATTTTGAAATCTGTGCTAGTGTTGAAATTATTATTTGAAGCAACAATATATTAAAACAAGAATATTAAAATATTATTAATATTAATTTATAATAATACCGTGTTTCCCCGAAAATAAGACCCTGTCTTATATTTTTTGAACCCTGAAATAAGCGCTTGGCCTTATTGCCATGCCCTGAAAAGTCCGATTGGGCTTATTATCAGGGGATGTCTTATTTTGGGGGAAACAGGGTATATAAAAATGTATATAAAAGAATCACAATATATAAAAGATGTGACTCTGGAAAGAATGCAGAGAAGAACAGCGAAGATTATTAGAGCGCTGGAAGCTAAAACGTATGAAGAATGGTTGCAGGAATTGGGTATGGCTAGTCTAGATTCCAAAAGAAGGACTAGGGGTGACATGATAGCAGTGTCCAATATTTGAGGGGCTGCTACAAGGAAAAGGGGGGGGGGTCAACCTATTTTCCAAAGCGCCTGAGAGCAGGACAAGAAACAATGGATGGAAACTAAACAAGGAGAGATGAAACCCTGGAACTAAGGAGAAATTTTCTTTTAGAACAATTAATGAGTGGAATGTCTTGTCTTCGAAAATTGTGGGTGCTCCATCACTGGAGGCTTTTAAAGAGAGACTGGACAGTCACTTGTCTGAAATGGTATAGGGCCGTGATGGCGAACCTGTAGCATGCGTGCCAGAGGTGGCACGCAGAGCCCTCTCCATGGGCATGCGTGCCATCGCCAGCTGCTCTTCTGGTTTCCAGCATGCCCACCAGCTGGTCTTTGTGGGCTCCGGAGTGCTGGAAAACAGCCAAAAAACAAACCATTTTGTGCTGTTTTTCAGGCTGTTTTAGGCAATTTTTCGGGCCCGGAAAATGGCCCTGAAAACGGCCAAAAATGGCCCAAAACCAGGCATGCATGCACCTGCCAGCTGGTTTTTGGGTTTCCAGTGCTCTGACACACGCACGTGCGCATATGCATGCACACGCGTTTTGGTTTGGGCACTCGGTGCCAAAAAGGTTCGCCATCACTGGTACAGGGTCTTCTACTTGAGAAGGATTGGACTAGAAGACCTCCAAAGTCCCTCCCAACTCTGTCAGTCTGTTCTGTTATTCTGTTATATGAAGGTGAACTATGTTAGATTGAATCCCAACATTTGTAAGACAGAAATAGGTATTTGAAACAAAGGCTGGGGGACCAAATGGATCATCAATTTGTTTCCTCTGGAGATATTTGCTTGGGAGGAACAATGCAGAATTATTATTCAGATATCATCACCCTTGGTATTCTGTGGTATAAGTCCCTCTTTAAGAATGGATGAGGGGGTTGGATAAAAGTTAATTAGCATTAAGAATACATATGCATATGTATATATAGGAGAAGATATTTTAGAACTGTTTGAAACAATCTGTTGTATGTTTTCCCAATTTAAAAAAAATTAAAACCTCAAATAGATGAAGTGGAGGGGGGGGAAAGGAAATTAGGGTGAATCCTGTGTGAGACTGATTCCAACTGCTGGCTTCATCCCTAAATTAAACCTTATTACAGATAATAAACACATGCACAAGATGTCCTAAAGGTGCTTTTCCAAAGGCAACTGGACTTTCTTGTGTTTTTCTTTCTTTGAAAACGTTTCACTTCTCATCCAAGAACCAAGAAAGTCCAGTTGCCTTTGGAAAACTACCTTTGGGCCAACCATGACCCGGATCATTGAGAATCTCCAAAGAACATATGCACAAGATGTTTTAAAACAGCATTATCAGCTTTGGGAAGTATAGTTGGTTTCCAAATATGTAATGGACAAATGTCCATTTGCAAATGTCAATTCCCCTTAAAAAAAGTTTCACACCATACTGTTAAGAAAGCTTCCAAAGAATTTTCTGCCCACTAATCTTGCTTCCTTGATTTTGCTCTGAAAATAAGAGGGAAATGTAAAGATCATGAATTGAGAATAGAGAAATCACTTCCTTCCTTCCTTCCTTCCTTCCTCCTTTCCTTGTTACTAACTCCCTCTTTTCTTTCTTTTTCTTTCTTTCTT
Source organism: Diadophis punctatus similis (assembly GCA_023053685.1). NCBI lineage: Eukaryota > Metazoa > Chordata > Lepidosauria > Squamata > Dipsadidae > Diadophis > Diadophis punctatus. Next base: position 354,583 of record JALIGW010000091.1, on the reverse strand, counting down.
TCCTTCCTTCCTTCCTTCCTTCCTTCTTTCCCCATTCCCTCATTCCCTCCTTCTTTTCTTTCTTTTTCTTTCTTTCCTTCCTTCCTTCCTTCTTTCCTCATTACCTCCCTCCCTTTTCTTTCTTCCTTTTTCTTTCTTTCTTTCCTTCCTTCCTTCTTTCTTTCCTTCCTTCATTCTTTACTCATTCCCTCCCTCCCTCTTTTCTGTCTTTTTCTTTGTTTCTTTCTTTCCTTCTTTCCTCATTCCCTCCCTCCCTCCCTCCCCCCCTCTCTCTTTTTGCAGAGATCATTCGGTTGCAGCAGCTTGTTAACTGCTAGCAAGTTCCTCATCAGAAAACAAGTAATTTAACATTCTTTGAAAGGTCTGAAAATAGGAGGCAGAAAATGTAGAGTCATGAACTGAAAGCAAAGAAATCAATTTCTTTCTTTCTTTCTTTCTTTCTTTCTTTCTTTCTTTCTTTCTTTCTTTCTTTCTTTCTTTCTTTCTTTCTTTTTTCTTTTCTTCCCCCCCTTTTCCCCTTTCTTTTCTTTCTTTCTTTTCTTTGCAGAGATCATTCAGTTCCAGCAGCTTGTTAAGTGCTAGCGAGTTCCTCATCAGAAAACAAGTAATTTAACATTCTTTGAAAGGTCTGAAAATAGGAGGCAGAAAATGTAGAGTCATGAACTGAAAGCAAAGAAATCAGTTTCTTTCTTTCTTTCTTTCTTTCTTTCTCTTTCTTTCTTTCTTTCTTTCTTTCTTTCTTTCTTTCTTTCTTTCTTTCTTTCTTTCTTTCTTTCTTTCTTTCTTTCTGTTTTCTTTTCTTTCCCCCCCTTTTTCCCCTTTCTTTTCTTTCTTTCTTTTCTTTGCAGAGATCATTCAGTTCCAGCAGCTTGTTAAGTGCTAGCGAGTTCCTCATCAGAAAACAGGTAATACCATTTAACATTCTTTGAAGGGTGCCTGATGTTTTGACATATAAGCAGGTCACTTGGCAAGGTGCCATTAGACAGAGTAATGATATGATGTGATAAAGTGGCAAATCACTACTTCCCTTCTGCTGGAAAATTTAAAGTCATCTCCGAGCAGAGAGCTGCTGTCAGCCTTGGCAACCACAACTCACCTCTGGAGGCTGGGGTGATTTGAGGCACTTCACAGCCGTCCTTCCCCATGACCCCCCCTCCCTAGTTTAGCCAGCCCTCCTTCTCCAACCTGCAATCGGTTTTGTATCAAAACTTTCTGCAAGGGCAAACGGTTTTACCAATCAGAGTTTGATGCTGATTTTAATAGCAAGTGGGACCTGCCACAAAATGTTGCAGCGTTTGTGAAGTGCTTCTGTGCTGTGTCCTTTGCTGATTGTGGAATCTAAAAGAAAAGGAAAAGGATTCCCCAGTCTAGTTGTGTCCAATTCTAGGACACGGTGCTCATCTCCATTTCTTTCTTATTTATTTATTTATTTGTGAGATTTATATACCGCCTCACAGTGCAAGCACTCTCTAAGCGGTTTATACCAGTAAGCAATGTATATAGTTACATTGCCCCCAACAATCTGGGTCCTCATTTTTACCTACCTCGGAAGGATGGAAGGCTGGGTCAACCTTGAGCCAGTGAGATTTGAACCGCTGACCTGCGAATCACAGTCAGCTAAAGTGGCCTGCAGTACTGCCTCTAACCGCTGCACCACCTCGGCTCTTAGCCAAGGGAGCAAGACATTTCCATGGTCATGTGACCAGAATGACTATATGCCAGACTTACAGAATGCTGTTACCTTCCCACTGAAGTGGTACCTGTTTATCTACTTGCATTTGCATGCTTTCCAACTGCTAGGTGGGCAGGAGTTAAGGCAAGAATGGGAGCTCACCCTCAAGGTGCTCCGGTCTCGAACCTCAGCTGTCAGCTTTCCAGCCGACAAGCTCAGCATCTTTAACCAGTGAGCCATCGTGCCCCCTTTTGGAATCTAGGGAGCCTCATTCCCTTAGCTTTTCTAAATAACATTTTAATGGGTGTCTTGGATTCCATGAAGAATATCTTAATAACAGAGTAACAGGATAACAGAATAACAGAGTTGGAACAGACCTTGGAGGTTTTTTAGATTTATTATTATTATTAGAGTTGGAAGGGACCTTGTAGGTCATCTAGTCCAACCCCCCTGATCAAGCAGGAGTTCCTACACCATTTGAGACAGATGGCAGTCCAGTCTCTCCTTGAAGGTCGCAAGTGTTGGGGCTCTCACGACCTCTGCTGGCAAGCTGTTCCACTGGTTGATCGCTCTCACTGTCAGAAAGTTTCTCCTCACTTCCAGGTTGAATCTCTACTTGGTCAGCTTCCATCCGTTATTCCTTGTTTGGCTTCCTGGTGCCATAGAGAACAGCCTGACCCCCTCCTCTCTGTGGCAGCCCCTCTGTTAGGTCTCTGACCATAACTAATATTGGATAGAACAATATATGTCTAGCTTTTAACAGCTATAAGTCTGTTTAGCTTAGGTGTTGCAGACTGCCACAAGAGGGAGCTAGAGTTCACAGCTTATTTCTATGGGAGTCCCTCTCTGTTTGTCTTTGGTCTTTACTACTTAGTGTAGTCTCTACTACTGAGTGTGTTCTCTGCTACTTATTAGAGCAAGGCCTAGAGTATGTATGCTCTGCATTTCTCTCTGTGTTGTAGTTATGTATTATAGCTGAAATGTATTTGTACTGGATAATACTTGGATTGTCATTATGACTATTAAGTGTATGACTTTGGACTGTTTATAGGAAAATGCTATTTCTTAAAGTAAATTTTAATTCAAGTTAGTGTATCTGTGTGTGGCTGAATACTTATTCACAACTGATCTCAATCTAAACGTTTCTGTATGCACAACCTTGGTAACACAAGGAATACTCTGCTAATACACTAACACTGGTTATGGGCCCAGAGAGATATTGAGAGTTAGTGTGAATATTCAGTTTCATACTCAGACAGCTAACTTGTGGTTTACTGTTAAATTAACAATGGCACAAGAACAGTCAACTAGCTTATCCCTGATAACCAGGTTAGATGGAACTAACTATGTTTCCTGGTCTATGAAGTGCAGCTTACTTTTGCGTAAAGAAGGATTATGGACTGTGGTTAATAATCCACCTGATATAACAGCTTGGGATCCAACAAATGATGAAGATAAGAAGAAAATAGCTGCCTTTAACCGGGATAATGAAAAGGCTCTTAGTATTATTGGACTGACACTGAGTGATCAGCAACTGGTCCATATTCATGGTGAAGATTCTGCTGCCAAGTGTTGGAGTACCTTAAAGAGACTTTATGTTCGAGATAGTGTTGGTGCGCACATACACCTTACACGTAAACTGTTCAGAGCACGTTTGTTAAAAGGTGGTGACATGTTAGCTCATTTGGAGTTTATGAAGAGAACATTACAAGAGCTACATGAAAAAGAACTGATTTTCTCAGAGTTGCATCAAGTTTATATTATTCTTTCTTCTTTGGATGACTCTTATGATGATTATGTGTCTTCACTGGAAGTTTTGACCAGAAATGAACTGACATTGACTGGCATAATAGGAAGACTGTTAGAAGAGTCTAGAAGAAGGCAAGATAGAAAACAACTGAGAGAGAAACCACCACAGGAAGAACAATGGTCTTCAACTGCCTATATTGTTAGGAAATGTTATTCTTGTGGGGCTAAAGGTCATATAGCTAGATTCTGTAAAAGGGGTAAAAAGCAGAATGCTAGTAATATGCAGAGAGCTTATAATGATGTCAGTGTAGCTATATCAAGTACAAATAAAACTGTAAGCCATGATATCTGGATAATAGACAGTGGAGCATCTCAGTGTATAACTAAAAGTAAAGAGAGATTTGTTAATATGACTAAAAGTAACCAGCATGTATCATTAGCAAATGGCTGGAAATTGAGAGTATCTGGAGAAGGTAATGCATATTGTTCATGTATTAATGAAAGTTTACCAATGTTATATGTACCTAACCTTAAAAATAACTTACTATCTGTGAGAGAATTGGTAAAAGCAGGGTTTGTGGTAACTTTTCAGGGAGATAAATGTTTAATTGAAAAACAAGGTAAAAGAGTTACTGCAAGATTGCATGATGGCTTATACATTATCCATGATAGTCCATTAAATAAGGCTAATTCAGTTTATGAAAATAGAAAGCCTCATGACGAATGTATTCATTTGCTCCATAGACGTATGGGACATTTAAATTTCAAAATTTTAAAGAAAACTGTTGAGTTATCTAATGGTATAAAATTAAAACCTTGTGCAAGATATTTAAATTGTAATGCTTGCAATCAGGAAAAGAGCAAGGTAATTCCTGCAAACAGGTTAAATGGATTTAAAACCAAGGAACCATTAGAGGTTGTATTTGCTGATCTCATTGGCCCTAAGAAACCCAGTTTAGGTGGAGCCTGTTATATATTGAGCATAGTTGATCATTTTTCTAGATATGGTTTCTGTTATCTGATGAAAACAAAAACAGAAACATATCAGCATTTTGTAAACTGGTTAAGGTTTGTTGAACGAAAAATGAATAAGAAACTGGTTAGTTTAGTAACAGATAATGGTACTGAGTTTACCAATAAGAGATTTGAAGATATGCTAAAGAGAGCTGGTATTGAACATAAGCGTTCTGCTCCTTTTCGGCCGCAACATAATGCGCATATTGAAAGAAGAGGTCAGACATTACAGGCTATGTCTCGAACCATGATTTCAGATTCTGGTTTACCAGAAAGACTCTGGGGTGAAGCTATAATGTGTGCTAACCATGTTTTGAACAATGTAGTGAATGCAACAACTGGTGAATTGCCATTTACTCGTTGGTATGGTAGGAAACCAAATCTTAGTTATTTGCATACATTTGGTGCACCAGCATGGGTGCATATTCCCACACAAGTAAGGCGAAAGGGACAACATAGAGCACGGAAATTATGTTTTGTAGGGTATGAATCTAATCATAGATCATTTAGATTCTGGGAGCCAGGTACTACTAAAGTATATTGTAGTGCAAGTGCTAAATTCCTTGAGCATGTTGGATGGAGTAAACTGGAACAGGAATACAAGGAACAAGATAGTATTGTTGTTGAGGATCCATTGTTTCCTGATGATTTTGATAAGAAAAGTACTGATGGTAGGATAGTGAAAGAATCCTCAATAGAGGAATCATCTATGGAAGAACCATCTATGGATGATGTAGAAGATACCTCGATAGGGGAGGAAAAGGAAGAGGAAATTCCAACAACTTGTACTAAATTGCCTAGGAGGTCAACTAGGGAGAGACGTCCACCTGATAGATATCAGGCAAGTATTGTATGCCAGATTAATGTGGAACCGTCTAATTATAATGAACTTAAGCTGTATCCAACAAAGGAACAGGTAGCTTGGCAGGAAGCTATGAATAAGGAATTAAAATCTTTAAAGGATCTTGAGGTATATGAAGATGTAAAGTTACCACCAGGTGAACGTGCAATAGGTTGCAGATGGGTGTATAAATTAAAGACTGGTGTGGATGGCACTGTTACCCATAAAGCAAGATTAGTTGCTCAGGGATTTGCTCAATCAGATAAGGATTATGATGAGGTATTTGCACCTAGTCTGAGAGCAAATACATTGAGAGGAGCATTAGTTTGGGCAGCTAAAAATAAATGCATAATTAATCATGTAGATGTCGAAACTGCATATCTACATGCACCTTTACAACATACCATTTATATGAGAAAGCCATTAAGTTTAAAAGATGATGGAAAAAATAATTATTGGAAATTAAAGAAAAGTCTTTATGGTTTAAAGCAATCAGGTTATGAATGGAATAAATGCATTGTAAAAGAATTAGTTTCCATGGATTTTAAAGCTGGTATAGCTGATCCTTGTTTATTTAGGAGAGAGAAAGATGGTTTGATTTCTCTGTTGCTATTATTTACAGATGATATAGCGATTATAACAAAGACTGAACAAGAAGCAAATGATATTGTTTCTGAATTACAAAGAAAGTTCAAGATTAGAAATTTAGGAGAAATTAAACATTATTTGGGTCTTGATATAATGAAGACAAATAGAGGATTCAAAATTTCGCAAGCTAAGAAGATTAGCCAATTGTTAAAAAGATATAACCTGGAGAATTGTAAAACTGCTAAGACACCAATGGATCAGGGATTTACAAATAGTGATACTAAATGTCCTGTGTTTGATAAGGAGATATATCAGTCTCTAATTGGTAGTCTCTCATATTTGAGTAATTGGTCTAGACCAGATATATCTTACAGCGTAAATCAACTGGCTAGATATAATGCTGAACCAAATGAAAGGCATTGGCAAGCAGCTAAACGAATACTTAGATACCTAAAGCACACAATACATTATTCTTTGTATTTAGAACCGAGAAATGAATTAGTGTTAACTGCATATGCTGATTCAAGTTTTGCTACTGATGCAATGATTCGCAAATCAACATCAGGTATAGTGGTAATGTTGGGTAATGCTTTAATAGGGTGGAAATCTATTAGGCAACAACATATTAGTTTATCCACTATGGAAGCAGAATTCTCGAGTTTATCATTAATGTGTACAGAATTGGTGTATTATAAACAATTGTTAAAGGATATAGGAATTACTGTACAGGAGCCATTTATTGTGTATGAAGACAATCAATCTGCCATTAGTATGGCTAATAGTTTAGCTGTGAAAACAAGGTCAAAACACACTGATTTGAGATATCTGAATGTTAGACAATGTGTTCAAAATAAAATGGTTAAGTTGGAATACTGCATGACTGAACAGAATATTGCAGATCATTTTACTAAAGCGCAAGGTGCAATTAAACACAAAGAGTGTTGTGAAAACTATGGTTTAAAGATGTAAGGTATTATATATTGATCTACCCAAAGGGGAGAATGTTAGGTCTCTGACCATAACTAATATTGGATAGAACAATATATGTCTAGCTTTTAACAGCTATAAGTCTGTTTAGCTTAGGTGTTGCAGACTGCCACAAGAGGGAGCTAGAGTTCACAGCTTATTTCTATGGGAGTCCCTCTCTGTTTGTCTTTGGTCTTTACTACTTAGTGTAGTCTCTACTACTGAGTGTGTTCTCTGCTACTTATTAGAGCAAGGCCTAGAGTATGTATGCTCTGCATTTCTCTCTGTGTTGTAGTTATGTATTATAGCTGAAATGTATTTGTACTGGATAATACTTGGATTGTCATTATGACTATTAAGTGTATGACTTTGGACTGTTTATAGGAAAATGCTATTTCTTAAAGTAAATTTTAATTCAAGTTAGTGTATCTGTGTGTGGCTGAGTACTTATTCACAACTGATCTCAATCTAAACGTTTCTGTATGCACAACCTTGGTAACACAAGGAATACTCTGCTAATACACTAACACCCTCAAGTATTGGAACACTGCTATCATGTCGCCCCTGGTCCTTCTCTTCGCCAGACTGGCCAAGCTCAGTTCCTGCAACCGCTCTTCATATGTTTTATTTTCCAGACCCTTTATCATCCTGGTTGCTCTCTTCTGCACTTTCTCTAGGGTTTCTGATAATAATCTGAGAAGATTATTTCCAAGTGGATGCATGATTTTCTCCTGGGGTATAAAGCATCCGTTTCCTCCAAATTCTTACGCTGCATCCCTGGTACTAGGACCAAAGAAGACCCACCTGCCTTTTCCTTAGGCAAACAAATGACCGATAAAAGTTTTTATCCTTCCTCTTTGTGCTTTGCCATACTTCTTTTCTTTTCTAGCCTCCAAACAACAATCTGTGTGAAGGCTCCTTGTTAGTCCCACACAAAGCATTTTGGGACCCACCATGATTTCCCAACTGATGGGACTCTGATAGACTTCATTCTGATTTGCCTTTGTCGATTTTAGCATTGTCATGCTGAACAAAGCAATTAATGTGTCTTTAATTTGCACCTAACGAAACAGAAAAGAGGCATTTATGCTGTGTGACATGTAGACAAATTTTTCCTTAAAAACAAAGTTTCATGCTGTGACTACAATTAGTGTAATTGTCAGTTCCTCTCTTAAAAACAAATATGTATTAAAGGAAAAGCTACCCTGATTCCCTCCTCTGGTGTGAAAATGAGACAATCAAAATCTATTGTAATTACCACAGTGATATTATAATTAGCAACGATTAAGTTATTCCATGCTGGGTTTTTTTCCTCCTGGCTACAATTAAAAAAGTATATATCTTCCTTCTGCACATTACTGATGATCATATTACCTCAATGCATGGCTAAGAAGTAGATAAATTAGAAGTAATTTTAAAGCAAAACTCAGTGAAACACATCTATCTTTCACAATGATGGAGTAAACCTTTCTTACAGCTCATCCTCCTTTTCCACTCACCCCCATTAACATCTGGACAAAAAATGCTCCTTTAAAATATTCTGTAGGCCATACGGATAGTAATATTTTTAAAAGATACAGAAGGAAAAATCTATCTCGTATTTGTACATGGACTTGCCTAGGTTTGCACACATGTGTTTAGTTGGTAGGCTTATGTAAAACTTTATTGTCCTACTTCCAAAGAGGTGAATTGTTTCATCAAATTGACTTGTCAACATTGTTGAGGGGGGGAAAGAGGGGGGAACAAAATGTTTGATTCAACTTTTCCTACCAATCTGATCTCAATCTAATTCTCCAGAAAGAACCGACTCCCTAAATCATAATGAGATCAGTGTATATACTGCTAATTGGCATGCCTGCGTGTATCTATTAGCTCCAGTACAAAGTATTTATACACATAAGTATGCCAGCAGGAAGTAGTCACCATCCAAACAGTTGCCATATTAAATTTGCAAGCCTTTGAAGTCAACATAGACCCAATGGCAGCAGTCTGTCTGTCTGTCTGTCTGTCTGTCTGTCTGTCTCTCTTTCTCTCTCCCTCTCCACACACACACACACACACACACACACACACACACACACACACAAGTAAGGCAAGGTAAGACAAGACGAGACAAGACGAGATAAGATAATTGTCTTTATTGTCACTTTTTTTCTGTGAACACACTGGCACATATTAGAAAATGAAATTCTGATGCCCGCTATCAAAAGAATGTATATATACTTTTTGAGAGTGGGCATAAGAATTTCATTTTTTAATGTGTGCCAGTGTGTTCAGTGAAAATCTTATCTTATCTTATCTTATCTTATCTTATCTTATCTTATCTTATCTTATCTTATCTTATCTTATCTTATCCCAGTGATGGTGAACCTTTTTTCCCTCAGGTGCTGAAAGTGCATGCGCGCGTGCTATCGCACATGCGTGAGTGCCCACGCCCATAATTCAATGCCTGGGGAGGGCGAAAACGGCCTCCTCTGCTCCCCCGGAGGCCCTCTGGAGGCCGGAAATGGCCCGTTTCCCAACTTCTGGTGGGCCCGGTAGGCCCATTTTTCATCCTCCCCAGGCTCCAGAGGCTTCCCTGGAGCCTGGGGAGGGCAAAAACACCCTCCCCAGTCCCCCCGGAGGCCCTCCGGAAGCCGAAAACGCCCTCCCAGAGCCTCCGTGCGAGCCAAAAATCAGCTGGCCGGCGTGCACATACGCGCTGGAGCTGAGCTAGGCAATGACTCGTGTGCCGGCAGATATGGCTCCGCGTGCCACCTGTGGCACCCGTGCCATAGGTTCGCCATCACTGTCCTATCCTATCCTATCCTATCCTATCTTATCTTATCTTATCCCATCACACACACACACACACACACACACACACACACACACACACACACACACACACACATCACAGTCCATTTTGAATACATAGCAGAAAAAAGAGTATTGAGAGTTAACAAGGTTGATACTGCATGGTATAACCAGCGATGAAATGCTCCCGGTTCGGGAGGGGCCAGTTGGTTGTCATAGAGCCGATAGCGATCGCAGCGCAAGGCTTCCCCCACCCGCCGGTACTCCACCATTTTGGTTATTTTACCCTCTGCGCATGCGCAGAACGCTTGATACTCCTAACCACCTCCACAGTTGATTTGTTAATACACAGAGGTGGATGGCTGTGCCTGCCTTTTCTGAAAAGCGTCCTAGACGCCTTGCATTTGCTGACCTTAAATTTGAAGATATAAATAAGGAGACCATAGCACCTGATAAACACATACTTGAACCTTCTGCATTTCTTAATTCACCTGGCTCTGAATCTTCAGACATATTCATTTAAGAGACATTTAAGGTAGCAAAAATAACCCATGCAATTGTCTCTCAGGGTCCTGAACTCTGATTTTTGCTTTGCTCTTGAGAAAAGCAAAACACCTGTGAACATCTTCAGTCAAATAGAGCATTACCTTTGAAATGGAACTTGACACCTCACTTTACATCAAATGGAAGCCACAATGGTTTTGTTGGGATTGGACCATGGAGACAAAAGTTTTTAAAACCCACTTCACTACAGAACTGTCTGGGGATGAGTCATTCTATCTCAATCCTAGCTATCTCACAAAATTGTTGTCCCGAGACACCGAAGTCTGCTGTTTTGAGCTGACTGAAGAAAGTTGAGATATAAAAGAACAAACATGAAAAGAACATGCTCCATGCTCAACTATCCTTTTCTTAAGAAGTCAGTTGAGGATAATGGTGCTTTAATTTGGAGGAGCATCTCTCCCTTTTTTTTCTTTTCTTGGAGAAGTTAAGAGCAACATCATTTGCTTTGTCCTCCACTATCCTTTCATGTGAGGTTCCTCCAATCCCTTTGAAAACAGAACAAAAAAAATATCTCTCAGGAATTTAATAAGAAGAAAAGTGCTCTGTGACATTCACATGACAACTCAATGTTTTACTGCAATTTTCAAGCACTACTCTTTGGCCACTGAAATAGCCCTTCTCCTTTGAACTTCCATCACCACCGAATTGAGAGTAAAGACCTTCTTACCACCAAGCCCGCTGTTCACCTCGCTTTCAACTCCGTGGAATCCAGTAACTGATCATGCTGCATTTACCTGGTGAACTATATTTCTTCTCTTCTTTAGAAGATTGCTGGTGGAGAAGAGAGGACAAATGGACCTACTGGAAGATGCAAGGATATGACTCAAGGGGAGCACATTTTTTATAAAAAAGAAAAGATCACCATCTTCATTGCCAATCAAGACTGATGAACTTGGACCAGTGTTTCAGGTGGTTTGAGTTTTAGATAACAACTTTACCAAAGGGATACTCATCAGTTTCTTAGGATTATAGCATTGTCAAGATCCTGTTACAACTTCTAAAATTATAGTCTCGAAACTTTTACAGGACCCAAGGATGGAGAAAGTGCTAATATAACTTTAGCTACGTAGGGAAAGCTATAAACTAATGGCTACAGATGAGGTTTGGAATAGGAACAACAATGATGTTTATTTATTTATTTATTTATTTAGTGACATTTATATACCGCCTCACAGTGCAAGCACTCTCTAAGCGGTTTACACCAGTAAGCATTGTATATTTATATTGCCCCCAACAATCTGGGTCCTCATTTTACCTACCTCGAAGGATGGAAGGCTGAGTCAACCTTGAGCCGGTGAGGTTTGAACCGCTGACCTGCGGATCAGATGTTGCTGCAATGCCTCTGGAGCATCAGTTCTGTTTCATCTTATTTTTTCCTGGCCTGGTCCAAACCTCTTCCCTAGATTTCTTGTCTTCTGCTCCTAGGCGTTAAGCTGAAAGCAGCCAGAAATTCAACTTTATTCTGGCTGCAGGTAGAATAAAGTAGGTCATCCAATATCACTTACTTTTTGATTTCTGGTTCCTTCTGTCCTTCTCTCTTCCTCTTTCTGACTGTTTGGCTCGGTGTACACCTGTTCGTCCCAAAAGTGCTTTTTTTCAAGAGGCAACTGGACCCCAGAAAGTCCAGTTGCCTCTTGAAAAAAGTACCTTTGAGACAACCATGACCTGGATGACTGAGAAACTCCATTGACACGTACACTTGTTCATGAATCTGACTGACAGAATAACAGAGGTGGAAGGGACCTTGGAGGTCTATTGGTCCAACTCTCTGCTCGAGCAAGAGACCTTATAACATTCCAAACAAATGACTGTCTAGCCTCTTCTTAAAAACCTCCAGTGATGGAGCGCCCACGATTTCTGGAGGCAAGCTGTTCCACTGGCTGGATTACTGCAACACGCTCTACATGGGGCTACCCTTGAAGAGTGTCCGGCGACTGCAATTGGTGCAAAATGCAGCTGCGCGAGCTGTGGTGGGTATACCTAGATACACCCACGTAACACCTATCCTCCACCAGCTGCATTGGCTGCCCATTAGTCTCCGGATCCAATTTAAGGTGTTGGTTTTGATCTTTAAAGCCCTACATGGCTCAGGGCCAGGCTACCTTCGGGACTGCATCCTGCCGCATACCTCCCTACGACCGGTCAGGGCCCACAGAGTTGGCCTCCTCCAGGTCCCATCGACCAAGCAATGCCGGTTGGTGGGGCCGAGGGGGAGAGCCTTCTCTGTGGGAGCTCCCTCCCTTTGGAACCAGCTTCCTCCAGAGATCAGGACTATCCCCACCCTGCAATAAAAACTTGGCTCTTCCGGCAGGCGGGGTGAAAGTGAGACCAACCAGACCAGATATGGGTCTCCCCCCTTGGTTATGAATGTTAGATCCTTTTTTAATTTTTGTAGTTTTTAATTTTTGTGTCTTTTTATATTGATAAATGGATTGACATGTTGTGAGCCACCCAGAGTCCCTCGGGAGTTGGGCGGCATATAAATCCATTTAAATAAATAAATAAATAAATTGTCCTCACTGTTAGGAAGTTTCTCCTTAATTCAAAGTTGCTTCTCTTCTTGATTAGTTTCCATCCATTGTTTCTTGTCTTGCCTTCTGGTGCTTTGGAAAATAGGTTAATTATCTCTTCTTTGTGGCGGTCCCTCAAATATTGGAAGACTGCTATCATATCGCTCCTAGTCCTTCTTTTCACTAGACTAGACATATCCAATTCCAGCAATCATTCAACATAAGTTTTAGCCTCCAATCCCCTAAACATTTTGTTGCTCTTCTCTGCACTCTTTCTAGAGTTTCAACATCTTTTTTATATCATAGCAATAGCAATAGCACTTAGACTTATATAGCACTTCACAGTGCTTTTACAACCCTCTTTAAGCAGTTTATAATGTCAGCATATTGCTCCCAACAATTTGGGTCCTCATTTTACCGACCTCCGGAAGGATGGAAGGCTGAGTCAACCTTGAGCCTGGTGAGACTCGAACTGCCAAATTGCAGACAGCTAGCAGTCAGCAGAAGTAGCCTGCAGTACTGCATTCTAACCACTGTGCCACCGTGGCTGTTTTTTATATCACGGTGATATAAAAAAAGCTTTTTTCTTTGTTTAGATTTCTGAATCATACTTCACATGAATTAGCCTTACCTTACAAGATTCCTTAACATCCACCATCAAACATTTTCCACTGCAAGTGTGAGAATGCACATCTGAGTGTTGTGTACATAATGTAATTGTCCCATGCAAATTATGCTTATACAGGCACTACTATTCTCAATTGATTAGCACATTACCATTGATTGGGAATGTTCTTGTCTTGCTCCTTTGTGATATTGAAAAGCAACTTGACAGTAATGAAATAATCATTTCATCACCATGAGTGATTGAGTTTGCCTAACTCTGGTGGAACTTAATATTGAAATCCAAAATCTTCTAGAATGATATCGATGGATCCCCAAGGAGATGGAGAAAGGCAAAAATTTAACGTGGACCGATTGCATTTCAAAGACATTGAAAAATGGGGAAAGCACAATGTTTGAGAAGTACCTTTTCACAAAAGAAAAAAAGTAGGAAGAAGAGCTCCCAAAATTGTGGTGAAAGATTAGTGGAGGGAAATGACATCTGGGCAATAAAAATCAAGTCTATCATTAAGTGGTAGAAAACAGTTCAAGGCTTTCTCAACTCTTTGATGACATCGTGATCATTTGGATTTTTTTCCAGTCCATGTATGGCAGTCTAATAATAAGACATATTTGGATTTGTCTGTTTGATCTTATTTATTTATTTGCTTACTTATTTATTTGCTTACTTACTTATATGCACCTAGACAAATTCCTTGTGTGTCCAATCACATTTGGCCATTAAAATTCTATTCTATTCTAGTCTTATTGGATGAACCCACTATTGTAAATAGTACATCACACTTTATATTTGTCACGTAGTGAATATTGCCAGTTGTATGTCTATGCAGGGTGATGCACCCCTATCCTAATATTATGGTACATTCCAATACAAGCAGGACATGTGATGTGATCTTCTGCGCATGTGTGCATTCCTGATTCTCCATTATATTTTTCTTCTGCCTTTGACTCTGACCGGAACGGTCACGATTTATTAGCAAGGATGTAACTATTCATGATTTATTGTTTTTGTACCGAAATAAATATTTTCTATTAGACTTTTAATCTCGGCTTTATTTCTAAATGTCTGAATTCCAAGAAAAGATCCACATCGCCTCTGTGAGATTTATTCTCACTTTAACAATATTGAACCAGTATCTTGCTCAACAGTACTGTAGTACCTGACAGAGGGATTTAGGTTTGTCCTAAAAAAGCCAATGTGATCCTAGGCTGCATCAAAAGAGGGATAGAGTCAAGATCATGGGAAGTTATATTGCCTCTTTATACTGCACTAATGAGGACACATTTGGAATGCTGTGTCCAGTTCTGGTCATCATGATACAAAAAAGGCTCTAGAAAGACTGCAGAGAAGAGCAAGAAAATTGATGATGGGTCTGGAGGCTAAATCATATGATGAACAGTTGAGAGAATGTTTAGGAATGTTTAACAAGTAGGCATGTTTAGCCTAATAATAAAGAGAAGAACTAGGGCTCATTGTCAGCCCTGGAGTCTATCTTTCCTTTTGGATCTTCAGGGCTGCCACACTTAGTGCTGTGGGAAAGTGAGAGGGGGGTTTGCATCTTGCATGGAGTTTGCATGGAGTTGGTAGAAGTATTTAGCCATAACAACATTTTTTTCTCTGGGAGTCAAGGACGTTCAACCTGCACCTGGAGGGGTGTGCCTGGGAGGCATCTCCAGTTGGGACAGTGGAGTGATTGGACCATGTGATGGAAATGTGGGTGCAGGGGAAGGGACTTTGGCTTTCTTTTGGGTGGGGAAAACCCGGGAGCTTTCAGATTCGGGTTTTCCCAGATGTGCCAATATGACATCTCTAATAAAATGGATCTTTGAGGAATTGCTTGCCTCGGAGTCTTACTTGGTGGGGCTGTTACTTGGAACCCTGACATTGACATTATGGCCATTTTCCAATACTTGAAGGACATTCAAAAAGAAGAGGGGGATCGATTTATTCTCCAAAGCACCTGAAAGCAGGACATGAAACAATGGATGGAAACCTGTTAAGAGGAAGATCCAATCTGTAACTAAGAAGAAATTTCCTGATAGTGAAAAAAATTAGTCGATGGAATAGCTTGCCTCCGCAAGGTGTAGCTGTTCCATTATGAGGTTTTTTGATAAAAGACTGGACAGGCATTTGGCAAAGATGCAATAATGTCTGCAGCCCTGGACAGAGGGTTGGACTAGAAGACCTCTAAGGTACCTTTCAGCCCTGTGATTCTATGATTCATTTTGTAATGACAACCCAGAAAATTGTGGCTTTTTGACTAAGCTACTTTTAAACCAATCCTGGCTAAATGCATTGTGTAATTTAGCCACTGTATAATAGTGGACTCCCATTAGGGCCAGAGTATCGGAACAACATCTGGGTTTGAGTGTTGGAGTGAGATTCCGAAAACATTGGTTCAAATCTTCATTGAAAACAGATTTTATTTATTTATTTTATTTATTTTGTCAAGTACGTATTGGTAATATACATAGATATAACATTGTTTATATACATAAGATGGGTACTAATAAAAGGGAACATTAGGACAGGGATGGTAGGCAAGCTTATGCACGCCCCTTACTGACCTCTTAGGAATCGGGTGAGGTCAACAGTGGACAGTCTAAGGTTAAAATTTTGGGGGTTTGGTGATGAAACCACAGAGTCAGGTAGTGAGTTCCAGACATTTGCCACTCTGTTGCTGAAGTCGTATTTTCTACAGTCAAGTTTGGAGCGGTTCACTTTGAATTCGTATCTGTTGAGTGCTTGTGTATTGTTGTGGTTGAAGCTGAAGTAGTCGTTGACAGGAAGGATGTTGTAGCAGATAATTTTATGAGCTGTGCTTAGGTCGTGCCGAAGGCGACGTAGTTCTAAGCTTTCTAAGCCCAGGATTTCAAGTCTGGTTGCGTAAGGTATTCTGTTGCAAGTAGAGGAGTGGAGGGCTCTTCTCGTAAAGTATCTCTGGACACTTTCTAATGTATTTATGTCCGATATGCAGTGTGGGTTCCAGACAGATGAGCTATATTCAAGGATTGGTCAGGCAAATGTTTTGAATGCTCTGGTTAGTAGTGTGATATTACCGGAGAAGAAGGTACATAAGATTAGGTTAACAACTCTTGAAGCCTTGCAGTGGGCTTTGGTACTTAGGTCATTTGATATGAGTATTCCAAGGTCTTTGACAGAGTGAGGGTCGTCTGCAAGGTCTTGTCTATTCAGCTTGTATTTGGTATTCTGATTCTTTTTGCCAATGTGTAGGACAGAGATTTGTTGGTTGAGATTTGGAGTTGCCAGATGTTTGACCATTCTGACACAAAGTCAAGGTCTTTTTGGAGGGTAGCAGTGTTGTCGGTGGTGTTGAAGAGTTTTACATCATCGACCATTCCCAATCTGTCAGCTTCATGACAGATTGGGAATCTGTCTGACTGAACAATGATGAAAATGACTGTATGATTTGAGCCATGGTGGCACAGTGGTTAGAGTGCAGTACTACAGGCTTCTTCTGCTGACTGCCGGCTGACTGCAATTTGGCAGTTCGAATCTCACCAGGCTCAAGGTTGACTCATCCTTCCATCCTTCTGAAGTGGGTAAAATGAGGACCCAAATTGTTGGGGCAATATGCTGACTCTGTAAACTACTTAGAGAGGGCTGTAAAGCACTGTAAAGAAGTATATAAGTCTAAGAGTTGCTATTTCTATTTCTATTATTTCTACTTCTTCTTCTTCTACTACTACTACTACTACTACTACTACTACTACTACTACTTCTACACTTTTACTTTT
>JALIGW010000091.1:267500-332500 GCA_023053685.1 Diadophis punctatus similis | reverse complement strand
AATTCAGGGCTTTCCCTCTTACCCAGACTAGAGATGGGTTTTTTTTTTCAATTGTTGTTTCTATTTCTTCCCCAGAGATTGCTGCATTATTTATCAGATTAATAAACAACAGTTTTCCCTTAGTGCATTTATTTATTGAAGACATGTATTCATTGCCTGCAATGGGGACTGAAAGAAACTTACAAAACAAACAAACAAAGAAAAGTGGTTTTTTTTCTTCTTGTATCATGTTGCAAGGAAGAAAAGGCAAATGTACAAGCCAGAGTAATAGAAATGCAAACTTAAAAAAAAACATATTGTGTTAGAATTAGAGAAACAGAGTGGATAAAAATCAAATTATAATTAAATGACATAAGCTAATCATGACCACTAAGTCCTGTTTTCAGTAGGATTGCTCTAAACACAAGGAGAACAGCGGGATCTAGGAGTCCTAGTGGACAATCACTTAAACATGAGCCAGCCATGTGCAGCAGCTGCCAAAAAAGCCAACACAGTTCTAGGCTGCATAAACAGAGAGATATAATCAAGATCACGTGAAGTGATAATACCATTTTATAATGCCTTGGTAAGGCCACACTTGGAATACTGCATCCAGTTTTGTTCTCCACGATGCAAAAAGGATGTTGAGACTCTAGAAAGAGTGCAGAGAAGAGCAACAAAGATGATTAGGGGACTGGAGGCTAAAACATATGAAGAATGGTTGCAGGAACTGGGTATGTCTAGTTTAATGAAAAGAAGGACCAGGGGAGACATGATAGCAGTGTTCCAATATCTCAGGGGTTGCCACAAAGAAGAGGGAGTCAAGCTATTCTCCAAAGCACCTGAGGGTAGGACAAGAAGCAATGGGTGGAAACTAATCAAGAGAGAAGCAACTTAGAACTAAGGAGAAATTTCCTGACAGTTAGAACAGTTAATCAGTGGAACAACTTGCCTCCAGAAGTTGTAAATGCTCCAACACTGTAAGTTTTTAAGATGATGTTGGATAACCATGTGTCTGAAGCAGTGTAGGGTTTCCTTTCTAAGCAGGGGGTTGTACCTTCCAATTCTGTTATTCTATTCCTCTCCATTTAAAACAACAGACCACAGATCAATACAATCACAACAAGAATAAAAATCACATAGTGTTGAAAAGAATACACAACCCTAAAAGTCATCTTCTCATACCAAGCAAATTGCTGCTGGTGGCAGGAATCTCACAATTCTCTGCAAGTAGATCTAAACATAGAAATAAAGAAATAACTTTCCATTCTGTAAACATGGAACAAATAACCCAGTGGTGGGTTCTAAATAATTTTGCCACCGGTTCGCAAGCATGCACAGAAGCGTCCCTGGTGGGTGGGCGGAGCCTCCCGCTGCCGGCGCTACCGGTTCTAAGAACCAGTCCGAACCAAGAGTACAATTGAAATAACCCAAATTTTGCTTTCTAGGGGCAGACTTGGAAATTCAAACATGGGACACCAAAATTTGTAGATGCCCACTTTTTACTCAGCTTTTTACTCAGTCTGGAAGATCTAGAAATCAACTTTTGGAACAATTTAACTGCTTCCGTATGAGTGTATTCGAAATTACGCATCGTGCCATCCCATAAGAGCCGCCAGGAGTTCCAAAGTCACACTATGGAATGCAGCACCATCCAGGGCGAGAAGCCAGGGACTGTTAGCCAAACAATTTGTTTGAATCCAATTGGACACTTAGAGATAACCAGAGGGGAAAGTGAGAGCAAGGGAAAAGTTAATCACATGCTTTGGGTGCGAAAACCTCAGATCTGGCTTTGCTACTCTATAACCACCTGGCTTTAGTAAAATATACTTTCGTTAACAAAGTATACTTTTGTTAACAAAGTTAATTCTCATTAATTTTCTAATTAATCAAGTTGGGACAGTTGACATGTGCACATCCCAAATATCTGCATTGTATTATGGCATGGAACACACGTTGTTATTTCTCCCTTTCCACACCCAGCATCATGAATGTCCACTATTGCTTTCCTTGTTCTCCTTCCTCTCTCCCCCTCTCTGCATGGAGAGAACCTCAGAAACTTCCCGAGAACTTATTTTTCAGGGAATGAATACCAAAAACATTGTTCTTTTCTTTAACTCACAAATCAATACAAAAATAGGATGAAAGGGATTTATGAATGAACAGATGCAAAAAAAAAAAAAGCAGCCAATCTCCTTATATTTAATCCTTCGGAAAATGAATACTTCCAACCTTTCGGTAGCAATCTTATGGTAGAACTTTAACAGACAATCCAGTCTTGAGAAATTCTTCCTGAGCATTCTTCACCGACAGGAAACGTTATCATTACATTAATGAAAATGTAGACTTTTTCATTGAGTTGTAGCATAATTTCCTAGTGGAAATTGCCAAAGTGGAAAGCCTATTGTTGCAAATGAAATATTTGATATGATGGTGTTAGAGTTCAGGAACAACTTTGTCACCTTGTGTTTCACGTAACCTCCACTGAAATGGCTCAGCTTTCAAGGTTAGTTAAGGCGGATAAATGGCATATTAATTGTTCTTGTAATGTTTCAACAGCAATAACTGATTGATGGAACCTCGAGTTATAATTACATTTCGAAAGATCCCTTTCTCCCATGAAACAACAAGGCAATGATAATTTGCACAGTCTCATTTAGTAACTTACAGGCTTCAAGTCACTTCTCAAGCAAGGCTAATTTTCATTCAGCCAGAATCAAATCTAAGTACTCTAACTTTAGAAAGTCAAAATTTCTCATTCTTCTGAGATGATGGTTCCCTTCTCTGCCTTTTAATTGGGCTGAATGAAGTTTCAATTAAAAGCTTTGATGTGAAAGGGATTCATCCAAATCATTCCTTCGACTCAGACATTTGCACTCAGTCACCAAATTGATTTGACGGATTAAATAAAAATGGGGGCTTTAAAATCGATTTGTGAGGGTTGAGGCACACTTTATATCAGATTGATACTTCAGATTGAGTTGACTTGATTCAACAATTGGAATTAAATGAATTCAGCATTGGATTACGCTGAGCTTGTCGATCAGAAAGGTCAGTAGTTTGGCGGTTCAAATCCCTAGCCCCGTGTAATGGGGTGAGCTCCCGTTACTTGTCCCAGCTTCTGCCACACTAGCAGTTCAAAAGCATGTAAAAATGCAAGTAGAAAAATAGGGACCACCTTTGGTGGGAAGGTAACAGTGTTCCGTGCGCCTTTGATGTTTAGTCATGCCGGCCACATGACCACGGAGATGTCTTCTGACAGCGCTGGCTCTTCAGCTTTGAAATGGAGATGAGCACCACCCCCTAGAGTTGGGAACGACTAGCATGTATGTGCGAGGGGAACTGTTGGGGCTTGCCCGTGTCCAGCGCAACTGGTAGCGGATCCAGAGTTTCCAAAGCCAACTGTGGCACGGCACTATCATCCCGTGTACCTGGCACCTGAGTCTGAGAGCGAGGAGGACTCAGTGCTAGAGGAGGAAGACCAGCCAGGGCCTTCTGCACCTTCTCAGCTGGTGCAGAGTGGGTCATCAGAAGAGGAGGAGCCTCTGCTGGATGCTAGGGCATGGAGAGCAGCTAGCAGACAGGAATGGCTTTACAGACGGAGGTCTCCTCGCATGTAAAGCTGAGGGCTAATTGGCCATGCCCTCAGGCTATTTAAGTCCAGGAGCACGCCTGAATTGTTGCTGGAAGCAATAACTGTGTTCTGTTAGCATTCAAGACTTCTTTGTTCCCTCTCTGAGTTCTGTATTTGGAAATATCATCTCCTTTGCTTTCGGGATTCCTGCCAACTCCAGTGAGTAAACAGATAAGAACGAAGTAATTGCCAGCTTTGTTTTGAACATTTGAACTCTGGCTTAAAAGCTCACGAAGATAATATTCACCAAGACTCTCGTCCTGTTTGTTTCTGGACTTTAAAAAACCCTGACTTTTTACTAAGACTGTTAATTAGTAAAACTCCTTGATTTCTTTTGCAAATGGTTGTGTGCGTGTCCTTTCTGGGGGTTCCTGTGCTGGGACACAACAGGAACCTTTACCTTTATACACCCCTACTTTTTAGGATTTTATTGCCAGACTCACAGCATAGTTGGCTTATGGAGGGAAGATTTCTAGCTGTATCACTCTTAGAATTAAAATGTTCCACCACAAATGAGCCCAATACTTCTGTTACTAAGTGAGACATATGTTAAGTGAGTTTTCCCCCATATTACGATCTTTCTTGTCGCAGTTGTTAAGTGAATCACTGCAGTTGTTAAGTTAGTCACAGGGTTGTTAAGTGAATCTGGCTTCCCCCATTGACTTTGCTTGTCAGACGGTTGCAGAGGAGATCATGTGACCTTGGGACATTGCAGCCATCATAATTACATGCCAAATGCAAATTGTCCAAATTTTGATCACGTGACCATTGGGATGCTGCAATGGTCGTAAGTGTGAAAAATGGTCCTAAGTCACTTTTTTCAGCGCTGTTGTAACTTTGAAAGGTCACTAAATGAACTCTTGTATGTTGGAGACTCCCTGTAATTCTTTTCCTTCTGCTTTAAACTTCGTATCAAGAGTCACACAAATGCACATTTTCTACTTTAGATTTAGATTTATTATTAGAATTGGAAGGGACCTTGTAGGTCATCTAGTCCAACCCCCTGCTCAAGCAGGAGTTCCTACACCATTTGAGACAGATAGCAGTCCAGTCTCCCCTTGAAGGTCGCAAGTGTTGGGGCTCTCACAACCTCCGCTGGCAAGCTGTTCCACTGGTTGATCGCTCTCACCGTCAGAAAGTTTCTCCTCACTTCCAGGTTGAATCTCTCCTTCGTCAGCTTCCATCCGTTATTCCTTGTTTGGCTTTCTGGTGCCATAGAGAACAGCCTGTCCCCCTCCTCTCTGTGGCATCCCCTCAAGTATTGGAACACTGCTATCATGTCACCCCTGGTCCTTCTCTTCGCCAGACTGTCCAAGCTCAGTTCCTCCAACCGCTCTTCATATGTTTTATTTTCCAGACATATTTTATACAGAAACAAATGAAATGTGTTTGCAAAATGGTGTGTGTGTGTGTGTGTGTGTGTGTGTGTGTGTGTGTGTGTGTGTGTGTGTGTGTCTTTTCCAATTGCCACCAAGTCAAGGGTCAAGCTATTTTCCAAGGCACCCGAAGGCCAGAGAAGGAATAATAAATGGAAACTAAACAAGGAGAGATTCAACCTAGAAATAAGGAGGAATTTTCTGACAGTGAGAACAGTCAACCAATGGAACAGAAGTTGCCTTCGGAAGTCGTGGGAGCTTCATCACTGGAGGCTTTCAAGAAGAGACTGAGCTGCCATTTGTCAGAAATGGTGTAGGGTCTCCTGCTTTGTGTGTGTGGGGGGGGGTTTGGAGTAGATGACCTACAAGCTGCCTTCCAATTCTGTTAATTTGTTAAATCTGTTAAGGCAGTGTTTCCCAAAGTGTGGTACGCGTACCCCCAGGGGTACAGGAAGAGTTTGGTGGGGGTACGCGTTGCACCGGAGTTTGGTGGGGATCACGTGGGAATATCCACTGCACCGTGCTTAGCTGCGCCCACAGAACAAGGAAAGAAATAGGCGCGTATCGCAGTTTTTACACGTGAACTGGGGCCATCGTACATCGTATCGCAACTCATTATGGCGGGAACTTCTGCGTATCCTTCGCGCAGCTCGGGTTCAGCCATTTTTAAACTGCGGGAACATTAACAGTTGACGTTGAGCAGCGGAGCTGTTTAAATGCCAGAGAATTGCAGTGTTATCTAACGGTTAGACAGTCTTGTGAGGCGTGACACGGCGTGAATATACTGCACTTCGTTACGGAGACAACTTACTTCTTTAATAGTTAGTTCCGGGTGCCTGTTATCGTGCTTTAGTAAGTTCCACTGATTTTGATTATTTTTATAAAATACAATTTTTATTTTGTGTATGTACCAAAAAATATATATTATATATATATTTTGATTTTTATTAAAGCATATGTTTTTTATGAGGGGTACTCAGCGTTACGAAAATTATAGAAGGGGTACACATATGTCAAAAGTTTGGGAAACACTGTGTTAAGGAATCACTTGGGATAATCATTTTATGCTGGCCAAACTGCTTTGCTGAATTTTGTGAGGAGTGGGACAGAGAATGACACTTTGTGCATATAGAAGTAAAACAGGGATGAAACTAAGAACTTGAGTTTTTAACCACATTTCCAATAACTCAAAATGGATAGCTCTTCTTTTGCCACTTTGCAGATCCTCTATAGATTCCGCCCACTTTGATGAGCTTCTATATATCCGTCACATATGTCCGCACGATCTTGATGAAGCTTAATAGCAATTAAACGTGTGTGTGTTTCCTTTTCCTCTAAATAAGAACTCCCTTGCCTCCTGAATTTTGCAGGAAGAAAAACAGTCTGATATACGAAGCAATGCTAAATCACCCTTAAAAAAAGAGAGAGGAAAAAAAGAAAACGAAAAATCACTGAAGCTCCTTACAGCTGTATGTTACTACCTTTTTATATGCAATTTTACTTCATTTAGTCTTTAAGGTTGTGCCTGAGGTTAGTTTAAAAGGTTAGTTAAATGTTAATGGATGTTAATGCTGCAATTAAATTGTTAAATCAATTGAAAACCCGTGGCTCCGTCTCTATCAGTGTTACTCCCAGCTTGAGTTGCACCAGCGTAGAAATTAAAAGCTGTAAATCTAGTGAAGTCTAATTAGAGACCAAATTTCTCATTTATCTTATTTTCACAGGATTGTAAGCACTGATAGATAATCAACCAAGGGCTAAAACTTTTTAACATTAAAAAACTATTTTATCTATTTCAGGACTCAGGTGACTGATTGTAATTCAGATCCAATTACTGTAAAAGGTCATATGTGAAATTAAGTTCTTACTGGCACTCCCAAGTTTTATTCCATAAGTTTGCATACAGTTCAGTAGTAAAGCAACTATAAATATAGAATACAAAATGATAAGTGTGAGATATATAAAACACCCCCTTTCTTTCAACCCAGGTAACAGAGGTAAGACTGTGGCTAATGCATTTGCAACTGAAATGAATTAATCTGGTGCGAATACCGGAAAAAGTTTGAATGCTGCATTTTTCTTTTTTTATTTGTAATTTATTTTATTTCCAAAGTTAAAACGAAGAAGGGAAAGCAAAACTAAACAAGACAAAAAAATTTGCATTAAAAACCATATAAATGTACCCCCCCCAGTTGAATACTAATAAATATATATATAAATAACAATCCCCCCTCCCATCACAAAACAGGTCTACAATTTATAAACTTCTACAGCTCTATTTTCCTAATTTGATCTAATTGCCCCCCTCAATGCTTCAATTTTCTTTTCTTTTGTTTCAAGATTTTTATTTTGTTTTAAATACATGTATCAATGCATGAACAGTGTAGCACCTGGGTGTCATACATTCTAATACAAATAAAACTAGTAGAATTAATCATTGTTATTACATTCAACCAACTTATATATTTCTAATAATAATACACATTTATGTTAAGTTATAGTCTGTCATTATTCCATGTTTTCTCTTGTTATTGCTTTTATTTTACTATATAAAAGTGTATACACTAATATTCCCCCTTTCTCTTATGTCTATATATTATTCTAACTTTTAATCATATTACCCTTTTATTTTCTTTCTATCCTATCTAACTTCTAATCATGTCACCTACCTAAAAAAGAAAGGAAAGAGAGAGAAAAAGAAAGGCAAATCAAAACAACAACAAAGGAGAAAAATCATCTATCCATCATCTCTTGTCCGCTTCAGCTTACCTTACCTTCACTTACCTTCGCCTCCGGTTCGCGTCATGATGTTTCGCGTGCTGGCTGAGGAACTCTGGGAGTTGAAGTCCACAAGTCTTAAAGTTGCCAAGGTTGGAGACCCCTGCTATAAGGACTCCTGCCTTGGGCAGGGGTTGAACTAGATGATCTCCAAGGTCCCTATGATTCTATGTTCTAAACTTAAGAAAAGGCCTAGGAACCCATGGCAATATTAACTGGAATACAGCACATTGATTTTCCATAATGTATAAACCACACAGGATATTTGTTTATAATTTTATTTATTTCTTTTTCTAAAAAAAAGAAAAAGAAAAGCAAAGATTTCATTATCCCTCTGAATTATTGCTGATCACTTTTTTTAAAGTGGAATAGAAACATTTGATTGTAAGAGCATGGGGAAAAACCTAGACAGGATTGGGAATTGAACAATAATAACTTCTCTTTGGGCTAATTATGATTTCCCTGGAAAAAGTCATGAAGTAACATTTAGGTAGAAATGCTTAATGAATAGGGGAGGGGGGACCTCATTACTTGTGCTTTTTATTGTATTTTCAGAAAAGCTTCAGGCAGTCTAATAAAGCACACGTACACACAGACGCATACACACACACAAACATATGTAAAATGATATCCAGCTTGCAAACAATAGAAATTAAATAATTGTGGCATGGTTTTTTTTTTAACATTTCTTACATTACTGCAAATTCTGGTCCTTTAAAATTGCCTTGATTACAGACTGTGGAAAAGGTTGGGGTTTTCCTGAACCAAACAAGAAAAGTACAGCAATTATCTAACAATGTCACTTCTCACTATCCTCAAGAACTTGCGCGTGTGTGTGCGCGCGTGCACACACACACACACACACACACACGAGAGAGAGAGAGAGAGAGAGAGAGAGAGAGAGAGAGAGAGAGAGAGAGAGAGAGAGAGAGAGAGAGAGAGAGAGAGAGATGTATAGGTAAAGTGACCAGATTTTTTTTTCTTCAAGCGGGACACCATTGACGGGGGTGGGTTTCTCCATTTGAGTTTTGCCCTCTGCGCATGCGCAGAACGCTGCGCATGCGCAGAGGGCAAAACAGCAAATGTCGGCGTCCAGGTGAGGTGGGGGGGAGGGGGGAGGGGGGACGCGGGAGGCCACTGTACGTCCTACCTACCTGGGACTTTTCCCGGTAGCTTCAGTCGCGTTCCTTGCTAATAGCGTCCAGAGTAGAGCAGCCCCTCCCAGAAGATCGCGAGACGTTATCTTTTGGAAGAGGCTGCTCTGCTCTGGGCGCCAATTAGCAAGGAACGCGACTGAAGCTACCGGGAAAAGTCCCAGGTAGGACGCGCCCCCCGTCCTGTCCGCAAGTCCTGCCCCGCCCCCCCCAACCCCCAGCGCGAGACACGCGTCCTACCTGGGACTTTTTCCGGTAGCTTCAGTTGCGTTCCCTGCTAATTAGCGCCCAGAGCAGAGCAGCCCCTCCCAGAAGATAACGTCTCGCGATCTTCTGGGAGGGGCTGCTCTGCTCTGGACGCTATTAGCAAGGAACGTGACTGGAGCTGCTACCGGGAAAAGTCTCAGGTAGGACGCGCGCCCCGCCCTGCCCCGCCCCTTTTGCCGCGGCACACTTAGCATGGCCTCATGGGACAAGTGCAAAGTGGCGCTCCCCCCCCAGGGTTCGCTCTGCCCTGCCCCGCGCCACCCTGTGAATAGAGGGGACTGAATCTGAAGCCTGTCGCTCGGGCGCGCGTCTGGCTGGAGGAAGAAGCGGGGGCTCAAAAATCGGGACTTTTTAAGAGGGCGGGCGGGACGCGGGACAAAGCATTAAAAAGCGGGTCTGTCCCGCCAAAATCGGGACGTCTGGTCACCTTATGTATAGGGGGCATGTTATATCCAGAGGTGGTATTCAGCAGGTTCTGACCAGTTCTGGAGAACCGGTAGCGGAAATTTTGAGTAGTTCGGAGAACCGGCAAATATCACCTCTGACTGGCCCCACCCCCATCTATTCTCTGCCTCCTGATTGGGAGGAAATGGGGATTTTGCAGTAATCTTCTCCTGCCACGCCCACCAAACCACGCCCACAGAACCAGTAGTAAAAAAAATTGAATCCCACCACTGGTTATATCCCTTAATTTGAGCACACCTAATTTCTGAGCAGATATATTGAGTTGATGACTGCTTGATATTTCTGACAGGGAAAGAAAAATTCACCTAGGGCAGATCTTTGTTGTGGGATTAGTAACATACTAAAAAAAAAAGCCAAATGGGCAAAGTTGGCCCCTTCTCTTGGGGTTGAATAGAAGGGTAGGAAGCCAGGGAGGCTGCAGATTCCTGGAGAGATAATTGTTTAAAGGAGGAATAGGGATAAGGATAGGAATAGGAATAGGAATAGGAATAGGAACGGAATGGAACAGAATAAGAACGGAACAGAATGGAATAGCAATAGCAATAGCATCAGAGGTGGGTTCCTCCCAGTTCGCACCGGTTCTATAGAACTGGTAGCGAACCACTAGTGATGTCACAGAACTGGTTCTGTCAATGCTGGTCCATGGACGCCGCCATCTCTTTTTTTATTTTTATTTTTTGGGGGGGATTTTTTTCTGATTTTTTTTTCTTCTGCGCATGCGCAGAAGCTGAGTTTTCGGCACTGTGCATGTATCGTCATCTCTTTTTGGGAGGATTTTTTTTGGAATTTTCAGCAGTGCGCATTCGCTTGCACGCGAAGTGCACGTGTGCCCACAAGGCACGCCCACATGGCGCGGGAGGAAGCGAACCGGCAGCGAGTAAGTTAGAACCCACCCCTGAATAACACTTAGATTTATATACCACTTCACAGTGCTTTACAGCCCTCTCTAAGCAGTTTACAGAGTCAGCATATTACCCTCAATAATTTGGGTCCTCATTTTACCAACCAAGGAAGAACGGAAGGAAGAGTCAACCTTGAGCAGTAGCCTGCAGTACTGCATTCTAGCCACTGCTCCACCACAGCTCAGTGAATAAAATATATAGTGGTGTGGCGTGGCATGGCGTGGCGTGGCGTGGCATAGAATAGAATAGAATAGAATAGAATAGAATAGAATAGAATAGAATAGAATAGAATAGAATAGAATAGAATAGAATAGAATAGAATTCTTTATTGTGTGATTGGACACACAAGGAGTTGGTCTCTGGTGCATAAGCTCTCAATGTGCATAAATGTCCAGTGCATAAGAAAGGAGGACATCCATACACATTTATTTATTTATTATATTTTTTTATCCCATCTGTATTACTTTATAAGTAAGTCAAGGTGGCAAACATGCATAGTACTCCTTACTCCTCCTGTTTTCCCCTCAACAATAACCCTGTGAGGTAGGTTGGATTGGGTTTTCATGTCTAAGGCAGGACAAGAACACAGAGTCTCTTGGGGATTGGTTCAAAGTCACCCAGCCAGTTTCATACGTAGGGCAGAACTAGAACTCACCGGCACCCAGTTTCTAGTCCATCACCTTCACTACTACACCAAACTGTCTCTCACGTAGCCTTTGGCCACTCATCAGTTAATTCAGGAAATCTTCCTCTTCCATCCTCTATTTTGAGAGAAATGTCAACATCAAATTCTCTTTTATCACCTGCAGGAGGAAAAATGCAGGAGAAATTCTCTACCAATCACTCTCTGGTATGCCTTTTCAGCAATGAATCCTGCCACAAAACCTTAAGCCACTCCTGATCTGACATATATTCCAACTTTCCTTAATGAAAGTAAACTCTGGGGCGAATCAGTTTTGCTATTTTAAGACGGTGCTGTTTGGACAAACCTTGAATCGGTCCTGAAACAACTTCTAAGCACAAAGTCATCTTCTTAGAAGATTTTGGGGTTCTGGGGACCATCATATCCCAGCTCAGATTAAAAAAAATACATTGATAGTGAATATAAATATTAAAGAAATATACATTTCAATAAACATTTTTTAAAGTGTAAGAATGTATCAAAGGCTAAAATTGTATGATTAATATATGCCAAGCATTTGAGTAAGCATGGATGGAGAGAGTGGTTTTTTTTAATGGCATTTTTCAATCCAGGAGAGGATAAGAGGCAACAATTTGACTTATTTTCCAAAGCATTTCCCAAGAAAAATTAATAGCTTGCCTTCCAGAATTGCGGGTGCTCCATTGCTGGAAGTTTTCAAAAATAGACTGGACAACCATTTGACAACCATATTCCTTGTGGCACGCATGCCATAGGTTCGCCATCACGGTCTTATACCATTCCAGACAAGTGGCTGTCCAGTCTCTTCTTGAAAACCTCCAGTAATGAGACACTTACAACTTCCATTCCACTGATTGATTGTTCTCATTGTTAGGAAATTTCTCCTTAATTGCCGGTTGCTTCTTTCCTTGATTAGTTTCCATCTATTGTTTCTTGTCTTGCCTTCTGGTGCTTTGGAGAATAGATTGACCCCATCCCCCAAATACCAGAATGAAAATATTGGCAGGGAAATTGGAAATAGATATTCTGCAAACCTCTGTAAACACGGAGGTGGAAAATACAGCCCCATTTAGCTTTTAATAGGACAGGTGTCCTCAACGTACGACCACAATTGAGCCCAAAACTTCGGTTGTAAACTGAGACATTTGTTAAGTGAGTTTTGTCCCATTTTATGACCTTTCTTGCTACAGTTGCTAAGCGAATTGCTGCAGGTGATAAGCTAGTAACCTGGTTATTCATTGAATCTGGCTTCCCCATTGACTTTGCTTGTCAGAAGGTCGCAGAAGGGGATCACGTGACCCTGGGACACAGCAACGGTCATAAATAGCCAAGGTGGCGCAGTGGTTAAATGCAGCACTGCAGGCTACTGCTAGTTCAGCAGTTCAGCTGTTCAAATCTCACCGGCTCAAGGTTGACTCAGCCTTCCATCCTCCCGAGGTGGGTAAAATGAAGACCCAGATTGTTGGGGGCAATATGCTGAACTCTGTAAACCGCTTAGAGAGGGCTGTAAAGCACTATGAAGCGGTATATAAGTGTAAGAGCTATTGCTATTGCTATTGCTAAATATGAACCAGTGGCCAAGCGTCTGAATTTTGATCACATTAATGTTGATCATCCACCAGGGGATACTGCAAAGGTCCTAACAGTGAGAAATGGTCATAAGTCACATTTTTCGGGGCCATTGTCCCTTTGAATGGTCACTCAATGAACTGTTGTAAACTCCCTGTATGGGAGTTTTCCTAACGAGGCCAAGTTAAGCATGTAGGTGAACGTGCGTACGATTTACTAGCTTTATTACACGTCTGTGCTAGAAGGCCTACGCGAGGCCCTGGTCCAATAAAACTTGCCACTCAATATGAAGAGCGATATCATTCCTTGAAGGGCGGCTGACACGAGACTCTCCCCACATGAAGGTTAGTCATGGATGAAGCTGGAAAACCGATCATCAATCTCTTGCACTCGGAGGATTGTTTTCACTTTTGAAGCATCTCACACCCACTCAAGAGCGAAAGCAAAACAAGCTGAAGGGAAGCCCTTTCAGGCCACTGAGCAATGCCTTCCTTTCTGGGTGACATTAGCGATGACAGCTCCTCGTTGGAATGGCCCGTATCCATTTTGTTTTCCTGTAGCAATTACTTAAAATTGAAAGGACAAAGTGCATACAAAAGCAGACGCCAACTGCGGTGACAACTTCCATTAGGAACGGCTACAGAGGTGACTCTTGGGAGGGACTCTTGCCTGTAAGTGCCCAGCTGTTAACGAGGATCAAGAAGAAATAGATATTAAGAGGGGAGGACTGACAATAACTTGATGTGGGGGGGGGAGAGAGAGAGAGAGAGAGAGAGAGAGAGAGAGAGAGAGAGAGAGAGAGAGAGAGAGAGAGAGAGAGAGAGAGAGAGAGAGAGAGAGAGAGAGAGAGAGAGAGAGATTTCTACCTCTCTGTGGAAAAAAATAGATCTGCTTCAAAAGGTTGCCGCTTGTCCTATCTTCCCTTCCAAGAAATTGTACCTGAACAATAAACAGAATAAATGTTTACCTCCTCTTAAATAAATAATCTGTTGCAGTAATCTCTTCACGTAATCCAATATTTTCCACTGCTGTCTAAAAGCAGTGGATTGTGTAACCTGCACGCACACCAGAGGTGAAATTCAATTTTTCCCCCTACCGGTTCTGTTGATAGGCGTGGCAGGGGAAGGATACTGCAAAATCCCCATTCCCTCCCCACTCTGGGGCCAGCCAGAGGTGGTATTTGCCGGTTCTACGAACTACTCACAATTTCCCGCTACAGGTTCTCCAGAACCTGTAAGAACCTGCTGAATTTCACCCCTGATGCAAACCTACATGCTTGGGACTGGTGATAGGTGGGAAGGAAGGAAGGAAGGAAGGAAGAAGGAAGGAAGGAAGGAAGGAGGGAGGGAGGGAGGGAGGGAGGGAGGGAGGGAGGGAAGGAAGGAAGGAAGGAAGGAAGGAAGGAAGGAAGGAAGGAAGGAAGGAAGGAAGGAAGGAAGGAGGGAGGGAAGGAAGGAAGGAAGGAAGGAAGGAAGGAAGGAAGGAAGGAAGGAAGGTCTCCATGCTCGAAATCTACCTAGCAGCTAAGAGCTATTTTCCTATTGGCTGTCCGTTGACAGCTCAGCCGGCGGGAAAATTACATCCCCGCTATTGGCTACCAATTTTGACAGCCACCATATAAATAGCAGCCTGACAGAGGTTTGCCTGTGCCGGTTACTGCTTTGTCCTATTGACAGCTGTTCTAATAAAGGGGTTCTGTTCTAATCACCATCTTGCCTTAGTTCCTGACCCTGTTGTTCTACCCAAGCTATAACACCGGCGACGAAAGGTGGGATACTGAGGAGACGGTTTGAGCTGGTCACTCAAAGAGAGCTGACTTTTCCCGCCTTGTTCAAGGCAAACGCCTCCACAACAGTTAAGCTAAATATTCCTTAACTGTCCATCCTTTTAAGGATGTCTTCTCCGACATCGTTCACCCCTTTCCAACCAGCAACCGAAACCTGGAACAAATACCTGGATCACTTTGAATGTTTCCTCCAGGTGAACAACTATACGGAGCTCTCCAGTGACAGAAAGTGTGCCCATTTCCTCACTTCTTGTGGCCCACAAATTTCTGCCACAGTCAGAGCATTGGTGGCCCCACAGCCCGTGTATACGGTGTCATGGGACACATTGCTGAGGAAACTGAAGGACCATTATTCTCCAGCTCCGTCCCGTATTTCCCAGCGCTTTGCATTCCGGCAGAAACTTCAACATGAGGGAGAGACCATAAACCAATATATGGCTTCCCTCAGGACCATTTGCTTGCTTCAGTTCCACTCCTTGTGTGCCTCCAAATGGGAACCCTGTGAACGAGGACAGCCCTTGGTAGAAATAAATAAAAATGATTTCTTATCTCTGCTAATAACAGGACGATCCTGTTGGAGATAGCGATAGAAAAAAAATGCAGGATAATAGAAACCCGTTTGACTTTCTTTGCAATTTCTGGTTAAGACTTTGAATAAAAGTCTTAACCAGACAGAGACAGGAGTGAAGTGCTCCCGGTTCGCTCGTGCCTGTCAGTCGTCGGAGAGCCGATCACGAAGGCAGTGCGCGGCTCCGCCTACCCCCCTGGACACTGCCATTTGGGTTCTTTTACCCTCTGCGCATGCACAGAATGCTTTGCGCATGTGCAGAGGGTAAAAGAACCCAAATGGCGGCGTCCGGGTGGGTAGGTGGAGCCGCGCACTGCCTTCACGATCGGCTCTCCAACAACCAACAGGCACGAGCAAACCGGGAGCATTTCACCCCTGGAAAGAGACCTGGATTTCAGACCATTCAGAAGAAGATTTTAGCAATCATTAGTTGTGGGGTCCTTGGTGCTCCCCAAATTTGCTTGTTTTCTTGCCCAACTAGGTAACATAATCAGTGCTAGATGGAAGTATCCAAACCTTCTAGCACTGATGATGTTATCTAGTTTGGTAATAAAACATCTGCAAGAAAACAACCAAGTTCAGAGGGCACCAAGGACCCTGCAATTCAATCTTGAGCTACAAATATTCTTTTCTATTGGTCATTAGTTCCTAATCTAAGTTTTCTTGCAGATGCTTGAGAGAACAAAATACAAAAGTGTTACTTATTCTGCCTTGAGTTCCCAGAAAACTACTGTTCTATACAGTAAGTCTGACACAGAAACAAGAAGAACAAATTGTTCACCATTTCTCTTCAGGAAACTTCTTTAAAAAGTGGAATGCTCTTGACAAGTTTTACTAGAGCTCGCAAAATATCGCTCAGGATTTGTCAGGCGTTCTCTGAAGGAAAGACTCTTCAAATTCATTTCACAGCTGGAATGAAATGAGATATTAGTGTATTTGGGGAAAGGATTTTTCCCATGTTTTAGCGTTGTTGTTGAAGAGCCTACTGAATTTCAAGGGAACTAGGTATATTTAGTGTAATAAAGAGAAGGCTCGGGGTGATATGATAGCTGTCTTCAAATTCTTGGAGAGCTGTCAGAGGACTGATTTTCCAAAGCATCGCAGGGCAGGAGAAGAAGTAACAGAAGGAAAATTATCAAAGAGAGATCCAACCTAGAAATAAGGAGAAATTTCCTGAAAGCCATCAAACCGTTTGTCTCCAGAAGTTGTGGATGCTCCATCTTTGGAAGTTTTCAAGAAAAACATTGGACAACCAATTTTTCCAGAATGAAGTAAGGTTTCCTGCCTTGGGCAAGGGGTT
This sequence comes from Diadophis punctatus similis, assembly GCA_023053685.1. Taxonomy (NCBI): domain Eukaryota; kingdom Metazoa; phylum Chordata; class Lepidosauria; order Squamata; family Dipsadidae; genus Diadophis; species Diadophis punctatus. The sequence continues at coordinate 316,061 of JALIGW010000091.1, read as the reverse complement.
GGACTAAAAGACCTCCAAGGTCCCTTCCATTCCTATCATTCTACTATCCTATTTCAATTTTTTTTCCTGGAACCATTTCCAAGTCTTCCCAGGCAACACAAATCCAAGTTCCAAATTATTGGTATGCCGAGAGATTCTCTACCGCAGTGGTGGCGAACCTATGGCACGCGTGCCACAGGTGGCACGCGGAGCCATATCTGCCGGCACGTGAGCCATTGCCCTAGCTCAGCTCCAGCACGCATGTGCGTGCCGGCCAGCTGATTTTCGGCTCGTGCGGAGGCTCTGGGAGGGCATTTTAGGTTTCCTGAGGGCTGGCGGGGGGCGTTTTCACCCTCCCCAGGCTCCAGGGAAGCCTCTGGAGCCTGGGGAGAGCGAAAAACGGGCCTACCAGGCCCACTGGAAGTCGGGAAACAGGCCGTTTCCGGCCTCCAGAGGGCCTCTGATGGGGCCGGGGGAGGCCATTTTCATCCTCCCCAGGAATTGAATTATGGGTGTGGGCACTCGTACGTGCGTGATAGTGTGCGCGCACGCACTTTCGGCACCCGAGGGGAAAAAGGTTCGCCATCACTGCTCTACCGATTGCATATTCTGACAGTTTCAAACAGAGTAAGTTTTTGTGTGCCTTATTGGTTTACTAATAGTGATTTTTTAAAATAAAATAGAAGGCTTTTTGGCCTATGAGGCTTCAGACAGGCAGACTCAAGGGAAAACATGAGAAAGCCATTAAATAACCACAGTATTAGCTTGATTCTCTACAAGAAATGAGCCAGGGACAACTAATAAACTAGCCTTAACGTTTCAAACTGAACATACCTCTGGGAACACAGCTAGAACAAACAGTATCACAGATCAATACCTGAGTCCTGTATCAAGATAAAAGGTTATTTGTCCCTCTAAGGAATAGAAGAGGACAAATGGAGAAGTCCTGGACTAAGATACAATTTTCTGTTGTCACTTTAAATAAAGAAATACAGTGTGGCTTGTTATGGATACTCTTGTCTTTTTATTTATTTACTTATTTCCACCTTTTATTATTTTTATATATAACTCAAAGCGGGGAATGCACTTAATAAAGGTTGACTCAGCCTTCCATCCTTCCGAGGTAGGTAAAATGAGGACCCAGATTGTTGGGGGCAATATAAATATACATTGCTTAATGGTGTAAACTGCTTAGAGAGTGCTTGCACTTAAGGCGGTATATAAGTCTCACAAACAAACAAACAAACAAACAAACAAACAAACAAACAAACAATATCCCTTCCGCCTTGTATTTTCCCCACAACAACCACCCTGTGAGGTAGGTTGGGTTGAGAAAGAGTGATTGGTCAACCGGCTGGCTTTCATGGCTAAGGCAGGATTTGAACTCACATTCTCCTGGTTTCTAACCAGGTACCTTAACCACTAGAGCAAACCGGTCCTCTACTCTTTTTTTCCCATGGGTAAAGATGGTTTTATGTTGTATCGAGGATAGCTTTTGCCCAAAAATGGAAAAATGAAGACATCCCCACAGAGGAAGAAATTCTAGATAAGATACTAACATGTGCTGAGATGGATAGACTAACGCTAGAATTGAAGGATAAATCAGAGACAGAGTATTATGAAAACTGGAACAAACTATATAAATGGTGGGGGGAAAAGGAAAGCCAAGATTAAGTGTTAGCAGTAAGGTTGGAAAGATTTAGAAACGTTATTAAAAATTAGATTCTATATGATAAGAAAGAAAATGGGAAAAGGAATGACCAAATTAAATATGTAAACTGGATAATCCATCAAGTACCTACTTTTATGTATTTTTGGTCTTCGTTTGTTTTGTTGTTTGTATGTTTTGTTTTTAACTGTATTATAAATAAAAAACTTTTTATAAATTAAAAAAAAAGATGGTTTTATGTTGGTGGAATGCTCAGCCAGATATTTAGACAGGATTTGTCATTTCTGTCCACCTTCCGAGTCCTTCCTAACAACTTGGCAGATGTTGAGATTTCATACAGGTTGCAGGATGGACTGGTAGTCCTTGACTTACAACAAGTCATTTAGTGGCCACTCAAAGTTACAATGGCACTGAAAAAAGTGACTGATGACCATTTTCCACCATTGCAACATACCCATGTCACGTGATCAATATTCAGATGCTTGGAAACTGGTTCATATTTATGACGGGTGCATTGTTCTGGGGTCATGTGATCACCATTGGTGACCTTCTGACAATCAAAGTTGAGGGGGAAGCCACATTCACATGGCAACCGAGTTACTAACTTAACTACTGCAGTGATTCACTTAACAACTGTGGTAAGAAAGGTTGTAAAATGGGGTGAAACTCACTCAACAAACTTAGCAACAGAGGCTTTCAGCTCAACTGTGGTCAAGGACTATCTGTAAGTGGTTCCAAGTAAAGCTGCTTTTTGTAATTAACTGATGGTAATTTTGTCAAGTGGATCTCCAGAAGGAGGAGGAGGGGAAGGGGGGGGAGGAGGAGGAGGAGGAGGAGGAGGAGGAGGAGGAGGAGGAGGAGGAGGAGGAGAAGAAGAGGAGGAGGAGGAGGAGGAGGAGGAGGAGGAGGAGGAGGAGGAGGAGGAGGAGGAGGAGGAGGAGGAGGAGGAGGAGGAGGAGGAGGAGGAGAAAAAGAAGGAGAAGAATAGCAATAGCACTTAGACTTATATACCGCTTCATAGTGCTTTACAGCCCTCTCTAAGCAGTTTACAGAGTTCAGCATATTGCCCCTAACAATCTGGGTCCTCATTTTACCGACCTCAGAAGGATGGAAGGCTGAGTCAACCTGGAGTCAGTGAGATTTGAACTGTTGAACTGCAGCTAGCAGTCAGCTGAAGTAGCCTGCAGTGCTGCACTCTAACCACCTCGGAGAAGAAGAAGAAGAAGAAGAAGAAGAAGAAGAAGAAGAAGAAGAAGAAGAAGAAGAGGAAGAGGAAGAGGAAGAGGAAGAGGAAGAGGAAGAGGAAGAGGAAGAAGAAGAAGAAGAAGAAGAAGAAGAAGAAGAAGAAGAAGAAGAAGAAGAAGAAGAAGAAGAAGAAGAAGAAGAAGAAGAAGAAGAAGATCATCATCATCATCAGTTTTCCTTACCCAGATTCAATATCCTCCCAACAGCCATTACTGGATGGATATATTGAAAGACGCCCTTCAAACTGAAATAGTGTCCGTGCAGTGGAAGAATAATTGAAATTATGGAACAAGTTATTTTGTATTTTTCCCTCAATACAAACCCTCATCATGAATTATTATTTCCATGCTTTACTAAACATCCTGGTCGTTATCATCAGATCAATCTGATTTTACTTCTTAGACTACAGCTAAATACTGTTCTATAGTTTGTGCAGTATACCATAATTTCATTTCTATTCCTTCTTAGTTGTTTTAGAACCGTCTCTTTTCTTTTCACTCTAATTAATTGTGATTTTCCTGTTTTATTTGCTGGACTATAACCAAATAAAAAATGATTGATTGATTGATTCAACTAAAAACAGGTATTACTTTCCCTGAAGTGAAGCAAGATTAGTTCAATCACAGCCTATTTATGTGAAAGCTATCAGAGAGCTGTTAGCAAATCAGAGTAAAAATTGGAGTGTAGTTCTACATTGGGATAAAAAAAGGCCCAGGTTCTTGGAAAATTGCTGCTAGAATTGACAATAGAGACCTAGATAGCAGCGATTGCGAGAGGGATCTTGGAGTCTTGGTAGACAGCCAACTAAATATGAGCCAGCAGTGTGCAGCAGCAGCCAAAAAGGCCAACACAGTCCTGAGCTGCATAAATAGAGGGATACAATCAAGGACCAGAGTACCACTCTATAAAGCCTTAGTACCACTCTATAAAGCCTTGGTCAGACCACACCTAGAGTACTGCATCCAGTTTTGGTCACCACACTACAAAAAAGACATTGAGACCCTAGAGAAAGTGCAGAAGAGAGCAACCAGGATGATAAAGGGTCTGGAAAATAAAACATACGAAGAACGGTTGCAGGAACTGAGCTTGGCCAGTCTGGCGAAGAGAAGGACCAGCGGTGACATGATAGCAGTGTTCCAATACTTGAGGGGATGCCACAGAGAGGAGGGGGGTCAGGCTGTTCTCTATGGCACCGGAAAGCCAAACAAGGAATAATGGATGGAAGCTGACCAAGGAGAGATTCAACCTGGAAGTGAGGAGAAACTTTCTGATGGTGAGAGCGATCAACCAGTGGAACAGCTTGCCAGCGGAGGTTGTGAGAGCCCCAACACTTGCGACCTTCAAGGGGAGACTTGACTGCCATCTGTCTCAAATGGTGTAGGAACTCCTGCTTGAGCGGGGATTGGACTAGATGACCTACAAGATCCCTTCCAACTCTAATAATAAATCTAAATCTAAATCTAAATCTAGATGGTTCAGTAGACTGGACTGACCCTATTTAATATTTCCAATTGCTCATGTTCCATCCACCACCCTATTAAAAAAAGAAATTCTTCATTAGTCTTTTGTCTTATAAAACCAGATGTAGAGACCTTGGAAAGAGTTCAGAGAAGAGCAACAAAATGATTAAGGGGCTGGAGACTAAAGCATATGAAGAACAGTTTCAGGAAGTGGGCATTGGTAGTCTAGTGAAGACAAGGACTAAGGGGGACATGATAGCAGTGTTCCAATATCTAAGGGGCTGCCACAAAGATGAGGGGGTCAACCTATTTTCCAAAGTACCAAAAGGCAGGACAAGAAACAATGGATGAAAACTAATCAAAGAGAGAAGCAACCTAGGAGAAATTTCCTGACAGTGAGAACAATCAACCAGTGGAATGGCTTGCCTTCAGAAATTGTTCCATCACTGGAGGCTTTTAAGAAGAGATTGGACAGCCACTTGTCTGGAATGGTATAGGACCGGGATAGCTAACTTATGGCATGCGTGCCAGAGGTGGCACGCAGAGCCCTCTCTGTGGGCACGCATGCCATCACCAGCTGCTGTTCTGGTTTCCGGAGTGTGCCGGAGCCCTGGAAACCCAAAAAGCAGCTGGCTGGTGCGCATGCATGCGCTAGCCACCTGGTCTTCAGGTTTCTGGCATTCCGGCATGCACAAAAACCAGCTGGTCGGCGCGCATGTGCACGCTGGCAACCCGGAGATCAAGTGGCTGGCATGAGCATGCGCACTAGCCATCTGGTCTTTGAGTTTCGGGGCTCCAGCACGTGCATGTACACATGTGTTCGAATGCTCATGCACATTCCAGTTTGGGCACTCGGTGCCAAAAAGGTTCGCCATCACTGGTATGGGACCTCCTGCTTGAGCAGGGGATTGGACCAAAAGACCTGCAAGGCAGTGGTGGGTTTCTACCAGTTTGCCTCGGTTCAGGCAAATCTGTAGCAACAGCAGTGGGAGGCTCTGCCCACCCGCCTGGACATCATCACGGACGTTCTGTGCCCTCCCGTTCCCAAACTAGTAGCAAAGGTAAGTGAAACCCACCACTGCTGCAAGGTCCCTTCCAACTCTGTTATTCTGTTATTCCAGTGTGTTGTGGCCCATCCGCAGCTTGTGCAGCCTGGGCCTTTGGAACCTTCAGTGCCTCTTGGCAGTGCTGAGAAAGGAGGGGCTCCTCCTCCTCTCCTGAATGCAAGAGCACGCAGGGCTGCCAAGAGGCAGGAAGGTCTACTCCGGAGGAGGTCTACTCAAGAGTAAGACTTGGAGCTAATTGGCCACTCCCCTAGTCTATTTAAGACGAGTCGATGCAGCTGGGAAGCTGCAGAGAACAACTTGGGAAAAATCCGTCTGAATCATAGTTTGTTTCGAGATACTTGTTTTGTGTTTCTCTGTCGGTGTCTTGTTATCAGAGACTGGACTCTAGGAACTTTGCCAACGCTAAGAAGCTCCGTAAACTAACTGGATTTAATTGGCTCATCATTGTTTGAGAACTCTTTGAACTAATCCCGACTACTAATGAAGTAATTAGTAGCTGGTTGTTTGCCAACCGAGACTGTTTGTAATATTGGTGTGTGCACTATTTACTGATAACAGTTTTATTAGTAAAAGTATTGCTTTAAACCTGTTCGTGTGGCCGTGTGCTTCGTGTGGACAGAACACAGTGGTCACCCGTGAAACACATTAATTGGAATTCAAAGATGCTTTGGTGAATTCTTTGGAATTACCATTCCAAAGAGAATTTTCATCCAAAGTTGTTTGTAAAATGTCGTCCTTTCCACCTCCCTTTGATTATAGCAATAGCAATAGCAATAGCACTTAGACTTATATATCGCTTCATAGTGCTTTACAGCCCTCTCTAAGCGGTTTACAGAGTTCAGCCTCTTGCCCCCAACAATCTGGGTCCTCATTTTACCCACCTCGGAAGGATGGAAGGCTGAGTCAACCTTGAGCCGGTGAGATTTGAACAGCTGAACTGTTAAACTAGCAGTAGCCTGCAGTGCTGCATTTAACCACTGCACCAACTCGGCTCTTACAATTATGATCTTTTAAATGTGATAGACTGCCAAGGAAAGGATATGCACTGAGGTTTTTATCGTATAGTTTAATTTTGAAGTGCCAGCTCTACCAGGGAGCTTCTAAAGGAAATATTATATGGGGCCATCAAGGGGGGCTCAAATTACCCAGTTGCATATGATTAAAAGAAGATAAGCTGTAATTACTGAAGCTGGATGTCGTAATGGAAAACAGGATCCTAATGTGGTTCTAATCTTTCAACCTTGCTCCATCCATCGGAGGTGTACGAAATATAAATACGTCTAAATACCTATTATTAAATTAGCAGAGCAAAATAATGGCTCAAAGGCCACTGAGAGAGGATTCAGGAGGACTTTTGTTTGTAGACATCACTCACTGTCTACACTCATCAAAATTGTCCAACGTCTGGTTTTGGATTTCCTCTTCTCTTGCTACCAAGATAACAAGAGGTAAATGTTGCTATGTTGTCTATCAGCAGTGATAAAGTCTCCATTTGCAGTTTGCCCTACATCGTTCAGGGCAGAGCCAGCTTTCATAAGACCAAGAGGTTTCATCCAAACTGAAAAATCTTCCCAACTTTCTTTTACAGCTTTGCAGAATTGCAGCTCATTGTAAGATTCCCTTATTCAAATCATCTGAAGTAATTCAGATGATTACCAGATCCTGATGCTTAGTGCTTGCTTGGATTTTTTATTTTATTTTATTTTGGCTTTTGGCAGCCGTCAAAAAAGCCAATGCAATCCTACGTTGCATTAACAGAGGGATAGAATCAAGAGCACATGAAGTGCAAGACAAGAAATAAGGGATGGAAACTAAATAAGGAGAGAAGCAACCTAGAATTAAGGAGACATTTCCTGACAAGAACAATTAACTAGTGAAATGGCTTGCCTTCAGAAATTTTGGATGTTCCATCACTGGAAGTTTTTAAGAATAGATTGGACAGCCATTTGTCCGGAATGGTATAGGGCCGTGATGGCGAACCTATGGCATGCGTGCCACAGGTGGCACGCGGAGCCATAGCGGAGGGCACGCAAGCGTTGCCCACCAGCAAACCGGAAGTGCAGAAAACGCACTTCCGGTTTGCCCGTTTTGCCGTTTTTTGCATTCCAGGGCTTCAGGAAGCTTCCCTAAACCCTCCGGAGTGCAAAAAAATGGCAAACCGGCAAACCGGAAGTGCGTTTTTCCGCACTTCCGTTTTGCCCATTGTGCGCATGCGTGTGGGGGGGGCAATGGGCGTGGGCACGCGAACCAGAAAAGGTTCGCCATCACTGGTATAGGGTCTCCTGCTTAAGCAGGTGGTTGGACTAGAAGACCTTCGACATCCCTTCCAACTCTATATTATTCTATATTCTGTTATTTCAGCAGTTCAAGAAATAATAGAGTTGAATTCTTGAATTTTCACATTCCAAACATGAGCCTAAGACAGAATTATGGCTCCTTCACATTATTCCAGGAAGTATAGTATTGTTAAAATGCGCACACAACTGAAGGGGAAAAAATCATTGCACATATATGAAATTGGCTTATGAAAAGACAGGTGCTTACAACAGCTGTCTGGGTCTGCAGCCATCTTAGGAAAGATTGATTAATGAATTCACATGGGCAGTGAGAAACTCAGTTCACTGATCCATGCCTTCAGTACTGGTACTGATGTGAAAATAAGGAGAAATTGGATGCTTACATTTGAATGTTGATTCCAATTACCAAACAACAGATCTAAATGTTTTCTTTAAAAAAAAATGTTGGAAATTTCAGCCTCGGTTTAGGAATATAAAGAGGCAGAGCTGCCATCGCATGGTGCAGTTGAATAATCTATTCCCTTTGGAGAATTACAGGCCGTCTTCATTTAGCAACCAAAATCAGCACCAACAGCTAGGTCATTAATGCAGTCACTAAGTACGGGTACATAGATAGGAATCATCCATAAGAAATATGAAAAAGGGCAGATATATTTAATCCTGCATATAACAACTGCAGCAAGACTGATCTATACGCAATACTGGAAAAATGAAAAAACTCCATCGGAAGAAGAAATAATGGAAAAAATATTGCCATGTGCAGAAATGGATAGACTAACACTGGAGATGAAAGACAACGGGGAGATGGAATACTTTGAAATGTGGGATAAATTTTATCAATGGATAGAAAGGAAAAAGCGGTCGGAGAAGTAGAGATTAAAGATTGGAAAAAGGGAATTTAAATAAGATTCGGATATGTAAATAAATAATGATGAGGGATACATAGGTAAGATCAAAAAAGCAATGTACATTGACCAATAATGGTATTTATTCTTATGTAAATATTATGTAAAGAAATGACCAAACAGGATGGTCACAATAAAAAAGACCTTGACTTTGTGTCAGAATGGTCAAACATCTGGCAACTCCAAATCTCAACCAACAAATGCTCTGTTCTACACATTGGCAAAAAAAAAAAAACCCAGAACACTAAATACAAGCTGAATAGACAAGACCTTACAGACGACCCTCACTCTGTCAAAGACCTTGGAAAACTCATATCAAATGACCTAAGTACCAAAGCCCACTGCAAGGCTTCAAGAGTTGTTAACCTAATCTTACGTAGCTTCTTCTCCGGTAATATCACACTACTAACCAGAGCATACAAAACATTAGCCAGACCAATCCTCGAATACAGTTCATCTGTCTGGAACCCACACCGCATATCGGACATAAATACATTAGAAAGTGTCCAGAGATACTTTACAAGAAGAGTCCTCCACTCCTCTACTCGCAACAGAATACCCTACGCAACCAGACTTGAAATCCTGGGCTTAGAAAGCTTAGAACTACATCGCCTTCGGCACGACCTAAGCATAGCTCATAAAATTATCTGCTACAACATCCTTCCTCTCAATGACTACTTCAGCTTCAACCACAACAATACACAAGCACAAAGCAGATACAAACTCAAAGTGAACTGCTCCAAACTTGACTGTAGAAAATATGATTTTAGCAACAGAGTGGTAAATGCCTGGAACTCACTACCTGACTCTGTGGTTTCATCACCAAACCCCCAAAACTTTACCCTTAGACTGTCCACTGTTGACCTCACCCGATTCCTAAGAGGTCAGTAAGGGGCGTGCATAAGTGCACCAGCGTGCCTACCGTCCCTGTCCTAATGTTCCCTCTTTCAGTACCCATCTTATGTATATAAACAATGTTACATCTATGTATATTACCAACACGTACTTGCCAAAGTAAATAAATAAAATAAAATAAGTAAATAAATGTGTCCAATGTTTTTAATGTTTGTTTAATGTTTGTTTGTTTAAATAAAAGAAATTTTAAAAAATGCAGTCACTAAGTGAAACCACAATTTGCAAACTTTTCAGCTTTCCTTTGTTTTATAGACCCATGGAAGTCCTAAATTTGAGTACAGATAGTTCTCAACTTACAACAGTTCATTTAGTGACTGTTCGAAGTTACAATGGCACTGAAAAAAAGTGACTTATGACTATTTTTCACACCTAAGGACCATTCGCAGCATCCCCATGCTCATGTGATCTACATTCAGTTGCTTGACAACTAACTCACACTTACGACAGTTGCAGTGTCCTGGGGTCATGTGATCCCCTTTGGCAACCTTCTGACAAACAAGGTCAATGGGGAAGCCAGATTCACTTAACAACTGCCTGGCTAATTTAACAACTGCAGCCATTCAGTTAACAAGAAAAGTCATAGAACGGGGCCAAACTCACTTAAGAAATGTCTCACTTAGCCAGATAAATTTTGGGCTCAATTGTGGCATAGATCAAGGACTACCTGTATTGGTCATAAAGTTACTTTTTCATCCCGGTTGTAACTGTGAGCAGTCATTAAATGAAGCTGTTGCTGAGGACTACCTGTACAGTCATGTAGACCCAAAGGTGTCATGATATGATTAGACTTTCAGCAGACCACAGTTAGAGATGGATGAGAAATCATCCCAGCATTTGTGTTGTGGTTAAAGTTTAGAAAACTTCCCACTCTTGAGGGGCTGACATAGAGAAAAAGGGGTCGACTTATTCTCCAAAGCACTTAAAGCCAGGACATGAAGCATGTAGAAGCTCATTAAAGAGAGATCCAACCAGGAACTAAGGAGAAGTTTCCTAGTAGTTAGAACAATTAATCAATGGAATATCTTATCTTTATGAGATTGTGTGTGCTCCATCACTGGAGGTCTATGGAGGTTCTCAGTCATCCAGGTCATGGTTGTCCCAAAGGTGCTTTTTTTTTCAAGAGGCAACTGGACTTTCTGGTTTTTCTTTGAAGACATTTCGCTTCTCATCCAAGAAGCTTCTTCAGTTCTGAAGAAGAGAGCTGAAGAAGCTTCTTGGATGAGAAGTGAAACGTCTTCAAAGTAAAACCAGAAAGTCCAGTTGCCTCCATCTCCAGGTTTTCAAGAAAGGACTAGTAGTCAGCCATTTGTCTGGAATGGTACAGGGTCTCCTGCCTGAGCAGGGAGTTGGACTAGAAGACCTCTTATTTCAGTCAATTTACAATTTACATTGTACTGGCTTGGATCAATCTTGTAAATCTTGATCTAGTTTCAGAACATAGCTTGTGGATATTCTATAAACTGATTGGATAGAAGAGAATCCAATCCTCCCATTGATGCTAGGGCAGGGCAAAATTTCGAAGCAGGCCTGCTCCTTAAGAGTGTACTGAATGAGGAAGTCCTTTGAAGCCTTGCCAAGCCACATGGTTCCCCACTTCTCAAGAGTGAGCACTGGTATTGTAGTTCTTTGCTGCATTCCAACTACATCTCCTGGCTTGTCTAGTAAGTAGAAAAGTCCTCTTGTGTGTCAGTACAAAGTCAAGAAACAGGCCTACCACAGATTCCAGGAATCCATTTTATTGTAGAATAACAGATCTTGACAACCTGTCAGAGTTTCTATCTGCCTCAACTTATAATAAACCAAACCAAAGTAAGGTTATTTCATGTTGCTTTCTTATTCTATTCTCTTTTCCAGGATGCAGTAAACTTTTTTTCAGAGTTTCTTTGAACATAGAACAGAATAACTAGTCCAAACCCCTGCTCAAACAGGAGACCCTATACCAGAGGTGGGTTCCTGCCGGTGCGGTTAATAGCTGTTGTTCGGCGCAGAGCCGAAGACGCTGCTGCCGTTTGCGGCGCAGGGGCTTTCCCCGGGCGCTGCCGCCGCCCGCATGGACGCCACCATTTGTTTTCTTTTGCCCTCTGTGCATGCGCAAAGCATTCTGCATGCACAGAGGGCAAAACACACCGCAATTGGCGGTGTCCATGTGGGTGGGGAAAGCGCCCGGGGAAAGCACCCACGCCGCGAACGGCAGCAGCGTCTTCAGTTCTGCACCGAAAAACAGCTATTAACCGCACCGGCAAAAACAGGCAGGAACCCACCTCTGCCCTATATCCATGATGGCTAACCTATGGCACGTGTGCTGGAGATGGCATGCAGAGCCCTCTGTGGGTACGCGCACCATTGCCAGCTGCTCTTCTGGTTTCCAGCATGCACATGCACACCGGCCAGCTGATCTTCACGCATACCGGAGCCGTGGAAACCCAAAGACCAGCTGACCAGTGCATATGCTAGTCACCTGGTCTTCGGGTTTCTGGTGCTCCGGCATGCACGAAGACCAGGTGGCCGGTGCGCATTCGCATGCTGCAAACCAGAAGACCAGGTGGCCAGCACGCGCATGTGCACCAGCCAGCTGATCTTTGAGTTTCGGGACTCCGGCACGCGCATATGCATGCGCGCACTCACGCGCATTTCAGTTTGGGCACTTGGTGCCAAAAAGGTTCGCCATCACTGCCCTATACCATTCCAGATAACTAGCTGTCCAGTGTTTTCTTGAAAACCTCCAGTGATGGAGTATCCACAACGGCTGAAGGCAAGCTGTTCCACTGGTTAATTGTTCTCACTGCCAGGCAATTTCTCCTTAGTTCTGCTTCTCTCCTTTATTAGTTTTCCTCCGTTGTTTCTTGCCTTGCCTTCTGGGGCTTTGAATGGCTCCCTCATTCCTTCCTCATTCCCAAGGTCAGATCTACATTCCTTCACACACACACAAAGCAGCTTTAAGTGCTTTGAAGAGTTGAATAGCATTGCCTCTCTGACCTTACGCAGGATGTTCCACAAAAGAATGTGACGCCATCTCAAGAAGGCCCGGTTGGTTGTTGCACAATTCCAACTTTCGTTGGCCACAGCCATCGTTTCCAATAGTCACTGCTGATAGAAACTGTGATCTCACCGCAGTTAGAGAGGTGCAGATCTCTGGCGGTTTCTCATTTTTTGTCCATGGCTTTGCAAACCATTGTTCCAGCTGTGAGGTCTGAAGAAGTCCTTTGGGCCCTTCTCCAAGTTAAAGCTTATTTGTTGAGATACATGTGGTGAACATTCATCTCCAAACAAAATAAAAACACTGTTTTCTTCTCGCTCTCTCCCTCCCTGCTTCCCTCTCTCTTTCAAAATTTTTTAAAAAAGGTTTGGTACTCAAAAAAGCTGTTGTGAAGCAGAAATGGGGAGGGAGGGAGATTTTAAAAGCCTTTTGTAACAACAGAGGAAAACTTTGAAAGGGAATTATCCAGTGTCTTCTTCGGTTCATACTTATGTGGTCAAAGAGTTCAATTCTCTGCAGAGAGACAGGGCACCATTCATCCATAACTTTACCACCGGCTTTTTGGCTCGGCATCTTCTAAGGTTCCCCCATCTTGCTGACAGGGCTGTCATTCCTGATGCAAAAGAAGCTGAAATTCAACTTCTTCAGCAAATTCATTACAATCCCACCTCTATTTCTTTGGCCAATAATGGAGGATAGAGACCAGGGGCGGGTCCCTAAATTTTTTACTACCACTCTGTGGGCGTGGCTTATTTTGTGGGTGTGGCTTACCAGCCATGTGACCAGGTGGGCGTGGCTTCTCAGACTGCTGAAGGGAGGGGAACTGAGATAGATCCTGCCGCCCATTCCCCCTCCCCTCAGCAGCTCGAGAAGCCTCAAATGTGCGAAAATGCCTGGGATCATCACCGCACGTTCGTGGCTTCTCGGACTGCTGAAGGGAGGGGAATGGAGATAGCTCCTGCCGCCCGTTCTTTCAGCGTCTCACACGCTCCCTCAGCCATCCTCCCCTGCTTGGACTCACTGTGGGGTAGGAAGGCAGCACATGCACAGTGCCGGAAGCTTGGCTTCTGGGCATGCGCAGAAGAAAATTTTTTTTAAAAAAATTTTTTTTCAAAAAAATGGCGTCGCCCAGGCAACCGACCGCTCCGGTACTGTGACGTCACCAGCGGGCCGCTACTGGTGCTATAGAGTGGACCACACTGGTAGGAACCCACCACTGATAGAGACCAATCTTCTATCTTTGCTCTACAGGAGTGGGCTTTTTGAGGGTGGGTGGGTTACTGGGCAGTCCAAAACTTTGATTCAAGGATTCGCCATAAAAGAGACTAAGTTGAATCTTTTTTTAAAAAAAAGAAAAAAAAATCAGTCTTAAAATAGAGTCACTTTATCCATTCAATGCATCATGTGGAATCAAATTGCTTCAGGATGCCTAAAGATTTGGTAGACCCTTGAACACGTGCAAATCAAATCTTAAAAACTAATCTTCATACGATGTGAGTCAAATGTGTTTTGTTCTTCAACCTGAACTGAACCGCAGATTCAAAACAAGTTTTTACTGATTCATATCCCCAGGTTGATGTGTTCTCGGTCTTAGAATCCCATTATTGAAGATATTATGACAGCTCATATTCCCTTTTGTTTATTTGTTTGTTTTTTAATGGGTGCTTTAATGAAAGATCATGAACAAAAATCACTGAACTAATCTAAAAAAAGGAGCTTTGGCTCATGTATCTAAAAGCTAAAGCTTCAACGGTAGAATATGTCATTTGCATGCAAAGGTTTTGAGGCTGTTTTTATTTTGCTTCAGTTTGGAAAAAATTCGGAAGCTATTGAAATTGAGTAGGAAATTTCATTTAATGGGAAGCAAATAAAATAGATATGAGAGAGAGAGAGAGAGAGAGGGGGGGGGGGGAGGGAGGGAGGGAGGAAGAGGGAGAGGGAGATGGACAGGCAAGCAGGGAGAGAGGCAGACAGACAGATAATGATAGATAGATAGATAGATAGATAGATAGATAGATAGATAGATAGATAGATAGATAGATAGATAGATAGATAGATAGATAGATAGATAGATAGATATGGATGGATGGATAGATAGATAGATAGATAGATAGATAGATAGATAGATAGATAGATAGATAGATAGATAGATAGATAGATAGTAGAGGAGAGAGGGGGGAGGGGGGAGAGAGGGGAGAGAGAGGGAGAGGGAGAGGGAGAGGGAGAGGGAGAGGGACAGACAGACGATGATAGATAGATAGATAGATAGATAGATAGATAGATAGATAGATAGATAGATAGATAGATAGATAGATAGATAGATACATACATACATACATACATACATACATACATACATACATACATACATAGATACATAGATACATAGATAGTAGAGGAGAGAGAGAGAGGAGAGAGGGGAGAGAGAGAGAGAGAGAGAGAGATAAATGATAGATAGATGATTGATGATAGACAGACAGACAGACAGACAGATAGATAGTAGAGGAGAGAGGGGGGGAGAGAGAGAGAGAGAGAGAGAGAGAGAGAGAGAGAGAGAGAGAGAGATAAATGATAGATAGATGATTGATGATAGACAGACAGATAGATAGTAGAGGAGAGAGAGGGGGGGAGAGAGGAGAGAGAGAGAGAGAGAGAGAGAGAGAGAGAGAGAGAGAGAGAGAGAGAGATAAATGATAGATAGATGATTGATGATAGACAGACAGATAGATAGTAGAGGAGAGAGAGGTGGGAGAGAGGAGAGAGAGAGAGAGAGAGAGAGAGAGAGAGAGAGAGAGAGAGAGAGAGAGAGAGAGAGAGAGAGAGAGAGAGAGAGTAACTTAGAATACATAGAATAACAGGGTTGGAAGGGACCTTGAAGGTCTTCTACCGGTAGTTCAACACTCTGTTCAAACAGGATACCTATATCATTTTGGATAAATGCTTGTCCAATCACTTCTTGAAAACCTCCAGCAATGGAGCACTTAGAATTGGTTTAAAGCTTTATTATTATTATTCTGGAAAGATCAAAATAATTTTATTTCTGGATCTAAACCTCAATCAAACGCCAATCATCCCTGGTCCAGAATTTCACCTAGTCAGTCACTGCTGGATTCCCATCTCCAACACTGACCTCCACCATAGGCTAGACCTCCCCACTTTGCCATTCCCCCCAATGTTTCAGCTTCCAGCTGCACATCGGTCTGATTTCCCTTCTTCCATCCACCCTTCCATGTCGATGCCCAAGTGAGAATGTTCCAAGTTGCAAGCACCTGGTGCAAGTTGGTTATACCCACCAGCCCTGTGCTACCCTTGCAAGTCCTTGCATACCAATGCAAACAATTTCTGGAGCCAGCACCCGAGACCAGCACTCCGCTGTTTTGCCAGAGTTTGTTTGATTCAGAGTCAGCGGCCTTGGCTGGGTGTTTATCAATGAGTTATTTCTCAGGAACTGGGCCAGATCAATACTATATTCTTCCAGGCTGCTCTAAACCCAGCAGGGAAGGCAATCACAATGGTGCAAGACTTTGCACCTTATGGAACAAATCGATAGCCTGACAGCGCTTGGCTTTGTTTGCCTGCCTGCTTTAAGATGTTCCACATGCTTACATGATTGCTTAAAGGTTTGTTTTCTCTTCTCCCCCTACAACAACACTTTCCCCTCCCTGATCTTCCCTAATAGCATCCCGATAATTGCCTTGACATGGAATAACCAGCATAAACACAAATGTGCCATGCTGTCTTTCCTTTCCTCTTTTTTCCTTCCCTTCCCTTCCCTACCTTAACCTTTCCTTTCCTTTTTCCTTTCCTTTTTTCCTTTTCCTTTCCCCTTTTCTTTTTCCATTCTCTTCCTATCCCTTCTCTTCTCTTCCTTTCCCGTCCCTTCTCTTCCTTATTCTTCCCTTCCCTTTCCTCTTTTTTTCTTCCTTCCTCTTTTTCCTTTCCTTTCCTTTCCTTTCCTTTCCCCTTTCCTTTTCTCTTTCCTTTCCTTCCCTTCCCTACCTTACCCTTTCCTTTCCTCTTTTTCCTTTCCTTTTTTCCTTTTCCTTTCCCCTTTTCTTTTTCCATTCTCTTCCTGTCTCTTCTCTTCTCTTCCTTTCCCTTCTTCCTTCCTTCCTTCCTTCCTTCCTTCCTTCCTTCCTTCCTTCCTTCCTTCCTTCCTTCCTTCCTTATTCTTCCCTTCCCTTTCCTCTTTTTTTCTTCCCTTTCCTCTTTTTCCTTTCCTTTCCTTTCCTTTCCCCCTTCCCTTTTCTCTTTCCTTTCCTTTTCCTTCCATCCCTTCTCTTCCCTTCCTTTCATCCCCTTCCTCATCTCTAACCTTTCCTCTTCCCTTTCCCTCTTGCCATGCCTTGCCTTTGCTTCCCCTCCCCTGCCCTTGCCTCCCCTGCCCTTGTCTCTTCTCTTCTCTCCTCTCCTCTCCCTTTTCTTTTTCCTTTCCTTTCCTTTCCCTTTTTTCCTTCCCCTCTTCCCAGCTTCTCAGTTAGGGAGGAGGTGTGGATTTGTTTTTGATATAAACAAAGGACTAAAATGTGTCCCTGTGGCTTTTGGCTCCACTTGACAATAGCACAGCCAACTCTATTTTTGCCAACAGGAAGCAGGGATCCTGCTCGGAAGGGCCTGTGTCTGTTGGCCGGGCCAAAACCTGTCACATCATCCATCTGAAGTGTGAGAAAATTAGCTGAAGCATCACCCGGTGTCAGAGCTCCATTAGGAGCTGGGAGCTATACAGGCAGATAATTGCATTGGTCATTGAGGCTCTGTAGTGCAGCTCTACCTGTTAATAAGGACCAAGCCAAAGGAAAGCACATACTGTATTGGTTTAGCACTTTCAAGGAAGGAAGTATGAAAACTCCCCCCCTGCAGAGGTTGTTGTCATCTCATTTTAGGTCCACATGATGCCAGAAGAAAAGAACAGGTCAGTTTGCCCCTTTCGTGTGCAACTGCTAATTTAGATCCACTCCAGAGATACTTAGGATGAAGTACATTCAATAGGACCAGCTCTTCGCAATCTTAAACAGTTTTAAAAGTATACTCTGAAGATGCTTCGACCAACTGGAAAGCTAGTTGCTCCAGTGAACAAGCTAGTTATGCTGGTAAAGGGAGAAAGCAAGCCTGGTCTTGGACCACCTTCTGCTTAAAGGAGGAGGGGGATTGGGTCTTCTCCAGTACAGTCACCACCAATGTCTCTTTTTTTTCCTCTTTCTAACTTCATCTTCTTAAATACTTTTCACTCACCTTCTGGCAAGAAGACAATACATCTTAAACACAGTGAAAAGGTTTTTCTTCTTCTTCTTCTTCTTCTTCTTCTTCTTCTTCTTCTTCTTCTTCTTCTTCTTCTTCTTCTTCTTCTTCTTCTTCTTCTTCTTCTTCTCTTCTTCTTCTTCTTCTTCTTCTTCTTCTTCTTCTTCTTCTTCTTCTTCTTCTTCTTCTTCTTCTTCTTCTTCTTCTTCTTCTTCTTCTTCTTCTTCTTCTTCTTCTTCTGGACCATCCCCACCCTACTGGCCTTCTGGAAAGCAATAAAAACTTGGCTCTTCCGGCAGGCGGGGTGAAAGTGAGACCATCTAGATTAAATAAGGGTCTCCCCCCATGATGGTAATGAGATACTCTTTTTAACTTTTGTATTTTTTGTATTTTTTAATTATTGTATTTGATATTGTTATATATTTTAATTATTGCATTTTACTCTGTAATGGAATCTAACAGGTTGTGAGCTGCCCAGAGTCCCCAGGGAGTGGGCGGCATAGAAATTCATTAAATTAAATTAAATTAAATTAAATTAAATTAATTCTTCTTCTTCTTTTTCATCATCATCATCTTCTTCTTTTTATCATCATCATCTTTTTCCTCCTCCTCCTCTTCTTCTTCTTTTTCGTCATCATCTTCTTCTTCTTTTTCATCATCATCTTTTTTCCTCCTCCTCCTCCTCCTCCTCTTCTTCTTCTTTTTCATCATCATCATCTTCTTCTTCTTTTTCATCATCATCATCATCTTTTTTCCTCCTCCTCCTCCTCCTCTTCTTCTTCTTTTTCATCATCATCATCTTCTTCTTCTTTTTCATCATCATCATCTTCTTTTTTCCTCCTCCTCCTCCTCCTCCTCCTCCTCCTCCTCCTCCTCCTCCTCCTCCTCCTCCTCCTCCTCCTCCTCTTCTTCTTCTTCTTCTTCTTCTTCTTCTTCTTCTTCTTCTTCTTCTTCTTCTTCTTCTTCTTCTTCTTCTTCTTCTTCTTCCTTCTTCTTCCTTCTTCCTTCTTCCTTCTTCCACTTCAGGTGTCAAGGGAGATAAAACTTTCTCATTCTTGCTCTTCTGGCAGCCTCAACCATTGTTATCTGATGCTGTTGTGTCTTTGATGTTGTCTCTCCATCTTCTTCTAGGTCTCCCTTGTGTTCTTTGGCCTCCTCCTCTTTCTCTATATTCTTAGCACCCAAATAAGACAATCAGTTTTATTTTCACTCAGTGGTCAGGAGACTACCTTAAGAAAAATGAATTTTTAAAGGAAAAACCAAATTCAGATTTTAGACCTGTACCAGATGTTGCCTCATATATTTAGCAGCTATGCAAAATTTAGCTTTGTGTGGGTGATAGTTAATTTCACATCTGAGAGAAAGATATGATTATCCATTCTTCCTGGGTTTTAACATAGCAGGAGCAAGATAACTATTCTGAAGATTCCGATAGAAGTGACAGTATGGTAGGACAGGTGGATCTGTTTCTTTCCTTGGGACCATGTAGGCAGGTGTGTTTGATTAATAGGGTAGATTTGCACCAGCAGTGGGTTGCTCCCGGTTTGGCCCGGTTCTGCAAACCGGTAGCGCCGGCAGTGGGAGGCTCCGCCCACCCGCCCAGGACGCTTCTGCACATTACTGATTTGCACCCCCCAAAAGTGTAAAAAGAACAACGTTGTCTCTGACCTTGGAAGAAATTGTTTTCTTAGCCTGGAAAAAGTAAGAATATGTAAATATTTTGCAAGGCCCCCATTCTGAAATCCAAGTTTTACTGTTCTGTGACAACCCTTTGAGTTCACCTTGAGAACTGTCAGGCGTGCTTCCATTCAAAGGAAAGAAAGACCCCAACTCCATGTTGATAGAGATGAGTACTTTTACTAGACAAGAACTGGTAGCAACAAAAGGAAAGCAAGTTCTGAGGCAAAAGGCACGTAAATGCAAATACAAAGAATCCCAAAACCCTCCCTCAGAGCCCCCCTGGGCAATTCATCCAATCCCCATGTCCCAAGATGTCAGGTGGGTGCACCGGCCATTTGGGCTTCCACATCTGGTCCAGGGGTGGATTCCACTTACCTTTGCCACCAGTTTGCATTGTGATGTCCCCTCACGCGATTTCACTTCTGTGCATGCTCAGAAGCAGGAATTAGCCCAAAACACAGCTGAGGAGCTCATCAGCTGTGCTTCGGGCGAAGAAATAAAGGTCAGTATTCATCCACGGGCAGGCGGGCGGGCTCTTTTTCAAGCCGGGTAAGGGGAAAAATAAAAAAAGATGGCGGTGCTCACGGAACGGCACCGACAGTGATGTCACCAGTGGGTCGCTACCGGTTCGGGCGATTCGCTCCAAACCGGGAGGAACCCACCCCCTGGTCCGTTGAAGCCTTTGAACTTGAGCAGGCTGTAAACATATCCATGTAGCTAGGCAGTATGTGATGAGAACTTTCCTCTCTAACCTCCTAATCAAACACAGGTAGAGACATCTCCAGCATACTTCCCCATCCCCCACCCAAATACCTAACCTTTCCCCCACCCCACCCCCATTTCTATGGCAGCCGAAGCAAGCAGACAGTGTGGAGGCTGACAAGAACTCTGTGACATTCCATCTCTGAAAGAATGTTTGTTAGAATAACAGAATCAGAAGGGACCTTGGAGATCTTCTAGTCCAACCCCCTGCTCAAGCAGGGAACCCTATACCATTCCAAACAAGTGGCTGTCTAGTCTCTTCTTAAAATATGTTGGACCTCTTCATATTCCAAAAATATGAAAAATGCCCCAAATGATTTATTTATTTATTTACTTATTTATTTATTAAGTTAATTGGCTGCCCATCTTACCACAGGGCAACACTGGGTGTTACATTCATATCACTCTCTAATGATAAATCAAACTGAAGTTAGTACATAGAACATACAATAATAGGGTTGGGAGAGACCTTGAAGGTTTTCTAGTCCACCACCCCCCCCCTGCTTAAGCTGAAGACCCCGTTTTCCTACATCTTGAATGCATATTAATATAGAGTGGAGTGGAGTGGAGTGGAGTGGAATGGAATGGAATGGAACGGAACGGAACGGAAAGGAAAGGAAAGGAAAGGAAAGGAAAGGAAAGGAAAGAAGGAAAGGAAAGGAATGGAATGGAATGGAATGGAATGGAATGGAATGGAATGGAATGGAATGGAATAGAATAGAATAGAATAGAATAGAATAGAATAGAATAGAATAGAATAGAATAGAATAGAATAGAAAACATGGAATGGAATGGAATGGAATTAATTTAATTTAATTTAATTTAATTTAATAAATGTTCTTATAGGCCGCCCAATCCCGTAGGACTCAGGGCGGCGTACAGCATAGATAAGAACAGTACAATAAAAACAGTAATAGCAATTTAAAAGATAAAAACATTATTTTAAAAAACATTCATTCATGGAGGAATCTGAGCTTCTTTTTCACCCCGCCTGCCGGAAGAGCCATGTTTTTACGGCTTTACGGAAGGCCAGTAGGGTGAGGATAGTCCGGATCTCTGGTGGGAGCTGGTTCCAGAGGGATGGGGCTCCCACAGAGAAGGCCCTCCCTCGCGGCCCCACCAACCGACATTGTTTGGCCGATGGGACCCGGAGAAGGCCCACTCTGTGGGACCTAACTGGTCGTAGGGAGGTATGTGGTAGGATGCGGTCCCAAAGGTAGCCTGGCCCTGAGCCATGTAGGGCTTTAAAGGTCAAAACCAACACCTTAAATTGTGACCGGAGACTAATAGGCAACCAATGCAGCTGGCGGAGAATGGGTGTTACGTGCGTGTATCTCGGCACACCCACCACAGCTCGCGCAGCTGCATTCTGTACCAATTGCCGTCTCCGGATGCTCTTTGAGGATAGCCCCATGTAGAGCGCGTTACAGTAGTCTAGCCATGAGGTGACAAGGGCATGAGTGACTGTGAGCAAAGCCTCCCTCTCCAGGTAGGGTCGCAATTGATGCACAAGACGGATCTGTGCAAAGGTCCCCCCTAGCCACAGCTGAAAGATGTTGCTCCAATTTTAGCTGTGGGTCTAGAAGAACACCCAAATTGCGAACCCGTTCTGAGGGAGTCAATTTTTCTCCCCCAAGAACCAAGGAGGGGCAGTCGACATAATCCCTGGGGGGCAGTATCCATAGCCACTCAGTCTTGTCAGGGTTGAGTTTGAGTCTATTCGCTCCCATCCAGACCCTCATATCGTCCAGGCAGTGGCACATTACATCAACTGCTTCACTGAACTGACACGGGGTGGAGATGTACAACTGGGTATCATCAGCATACTGCTGATACCTCACCCTGTGTCGTCGGATGATCTCACCCAGCGGTTTCATGTAAATGTTAAACAGGATGGGCGAGAGGACCGAGCCCAGCGGCACCCCACAAATCAGGGGCCTAGGGGCCGACCTCTGTCCTCCTGTCAACACCGACTGCATCCTATCGGAGAGGTAGGAGGAGAACCACCGTAAAACGGTGCCTCCCACTCCCACCTCCCCAAGACGACGCAGAAGGATACCATGGTCAATTGTAATGTAAAGCCGCTGAGAGGTCAAGTAACACCAGGATGGAGGAATGACCTCCATCCCGGGCTCGCCAGAGATCATCCATCAGAGCGACCAAAGCAGTCTATGGAATAGAATAGAATAGAATAGAATAGAATAGAATAGAATAGAATAGAATAGAATAGAATAGAATAGAATAGAATAGAATAGAATAGAATAGAATAGAATAGAATAGAATAGAATGCTTTATTGGCGAAGTGTGATTGGACACACAAGGAATTTGTCTCCAGTGCCTAACCTCTCAGTGTACATACAAGCAACAAGTGATAAATCATGATCATAATCTTAAAATACAATACAAGTGTCATAAGATTATGACACTTAGTGATAGTCGCAGAATACTAAATAAAAG
Source organism: Diadophis punctatus similis (assembly GCA_023053685.1). Classification (NCBI taxonomy): domain Eukaryota; kingdom Metazoa; phylum Chordata; class Lepidosauria; order Squamata; family Dipsadidae; genus Diadophis; species Diadophis punctatus. Next base: position 293,410 of record JALIGW010000091.1, on the reverse strand, counting down.
AAATCCACATGAATCATAAGACACAAACAACAAAGTGATAGTCATAAGATGCGAGAAAAGATATTCTGGTACAAGAAATTCCTGTTTACGTGATTATAAAAGCTGAATGGTATGAGCATTGGGTGTGCTTTTCCCATTCCAGAAAAAATAAAGGGGAATCAATTTCATAAGAGTCTAGTCAACTGCCACTAAAGATCCTATATGGATTTCTCCATTTAACATTTCTATGCTCTGCCTTCCATCTAGAGAAGCTCTTAGAATAGTCTACAGCTTAACACAGGTGGGTTCCGCTTTGAGGTTTAATCCAAGGAGATATGGCAAAAAAGGAGAGAGGGATGGAAAAAGGAAGAAAAAATGTATACAAAAGTATTACGGTCTATGTGTGATAGAGATCAGAGGTTTGGGATCAGGGTATTATCTACCAGAATAGAAGTAGCTTCAGGAGAAACTTGCTAACTTTGGTGTTGGAGAAGACTTCTGAGAATGCTACGAATAGTCAAGAAACAAACGAATGGATCATGAAACAAATCAACTCCGAATTTTCATTTGAGGCACAAATAATCAGGCTCAAATTGTCATGTGTTGGATACATTGTGCAAAGGACTAGCTTGCTGTAGAATTCTATTGTGGTGGGAAAAGTGGAAGGAAAGAGGAGAAGAAGAGGGTGACCACAGGATCCAAGTAAGTGGATCCAGTGGCAATGGATGCACTCTTGAAGACCTGAAGAACCAGTTGGGGACAGATTGTCCAGGAGAAAACCTATCTACTTGGTCGCTAAGAGTCAACATTGACTTGACAGCACATAATCAATCAAATCTATGGCTGGGGTTGTGGAGAGATTTGATTAAAAGGTGATATGATTGAATCTCCAAATGAAATCGACTTTCTGAATTGATCTGATTTATTCAAGAGGGCTGTGGCACTTCCCTCCCCTCCCTAATCGATTTGGAAAATCAAATCAACTCAACTGGTACAACTATCCAAATTGAATCAACACCTCAAATCAGATTGAAGCCAATCTGCATAAGCTTAGTAACTGCCATTGAATAATCTCAGAAAAGACCTCCCAATATTTAATACTTTGAAGACTTCTGGCTGTATGAAGATATCATAGGATTCAACATTAGATGGTCTGAACAGGCCGTGATTAGAACATTCTAGCATTAAGGTAAAATCGCCACCAGATAACCTCTGCTTCTAGACAAATACACTAAACCATGGCTTGCTCATTTATATAATCCCAGGCTTTCTACATGTCTGCTGGGTCAAGAATTCCAGGATTATTTATCCAAATAAATAATCCTGGAATTAGGAGTAAGTAAGGAGTCGAGTATGGAGTAAGGAGCCGAGGTGGCACAGCAGTTAGAGTGCAGTACTGCGGGCTACTTTAGCTGACTGTGATCAGCAGTTCAGCTGTTCGAATCTCACTGGCTCAAGGTTGACTCAGCCTTCCATCCTTCCGAGGTAGGTAAAATGAGGACCCAGATTGTTGGGGGCAATATAAATATACATTGCTTACTAGTGTAAACCGCTTAGAGAGTGCTTGCACTGTGAGGCGGTATATAAATCTCACTAATAAATAGAGATAGATAGATAGATAGATAGATAGATAGATAGATAGATAGATAGATAGATAGATAGATAGATAGATAGATAGATAGATAGATAGATAGATAGATAGATAGATAGATAGATAGATAGATAGATAAATAAATAAATAAATAAATAAATAAATAAATAAATAAATAAATAAATAAAATGCCTAGAGGGCTGGATCTGGCCCAAAAGGTGCTTAGATCTGGCCCGCAGGACCGCCCTGGAAACAGCGAAGGACCGGCCCGCGGTGCCTCTGCCAGAGAACATGGAGCTCGGGAGGGCCGCGTGCAGCCCTCTTGACCTCTGTTTTCACTGAGAGAGGGTTTCAGGAGGCCGTTGCAGCTGAAAATGGAGTTTGGTAGCCCGTTTTCACTGGCAGTGTTCTTGCGCCACCACCGGTGCCCCCGATATGAGTGAAGTTCAGCTGGCCATGCCCACCATAGCCATGCACACACCCCCAGGTCAAATAAAACCCTGATGCAGCCCTCAATGAAATCGAGTTTGACACCCCTGATTTTGGGCGTGTCAAATTTTTCAACTTTCAATTTTCCAAACATTAGGGGTGCTCAAAAGTTGTAACATGCCTTGGGGATTGTAAATATATTTGGTTACTTTAATATAATTTAGATGTGCTTGCTAAGTAACTACATAAACATCATAACCTTTTAACCTTTTGTTTGTTTCATTTGGATGCCCACACTGGGAAAAACTTTGCCAAGCCATACAAATCACACTAACACAACCCAAGTAGCCTTAGATGTTATGTTAAAAGAAGCTAACCAGGTTCTGACTTGCTATGCTATAAGAACAATCAGAGTCTTAGAACTCAATAGTTTGTTTTCTATTCCAGGTGTTACAAAAACCCATTTCTTGGAGTCCTTTAAATCCAGATCTGCATTAAAGGTACAGGAGAAAATGAACATGTAGGTTAAATTCAAATAAAAAGCATAATAATGCACTAAAGTTTTCCAAGCAGCTGAAGTAGTGCACAGCTCCAGAATTGTACCCATTGGGGAAAAAAGGAACCCAGAAGGAAGAGAGGGAGGGAGGGAGGGAGGGAGGGAGGGAGGAGGGAGGAAGGAAGGAAGGAAGGAAGGAAGGAAGGAAGGAAGGAAGGAAGGAAGGAAGGGAGGGAGGGAGGGAGGGAGGGAGGGAGGGAGGGAGGGAGGGAGGGAGGGAGGGAGGGAGGAAGGAAGGAAGGAAAAATTATTTGGAGATGGGCTAAAATTAATTTTTCAAAAGAAAAAGGGAAAATGAGAATCATACCACAGTGGAAATGAATAGATATCCCCTCCACATCCTTAATATTAACTGAATATACTGCCAGAAGAAGTTATAGAGGTAAAAGGGAGCTATTGTAGCTGATCCTCCAAGCAGTGGGAAAGTGCTTTAAGGTTTTAATCAAAAATATGATTTTGGGCTCTAACCACAGCCCATTTCCCAAAGCTCCAAGGACAAGCCTATTCTCAAATGTCCTAAATACTTCTTAACACTCTCAAACCTTCACACACATACAGGCATACAGTACATCTAATACAGACACAAGATATACAGCCTATAACTATATAATGATTATAGTGCCCACAAATGGTTTTTCAACCATGCAAAACTTGACAACCAAGAGTTAATACATTCCATAACCCATGGAATGCAGAATTCTCAGTTTCGTGTTGTAGGTGGTAGTAAAGCTCTTAATTGTGATTTATGTTCTATACCAAAGCAGCATAATCCTTGGAATTCTTCACAACCATGGCCCATCCTTAATAATATAATCATTAGCAATACGGTTCTGCAATAAAGACTTCCTTATCTCTCCCATTAGCCAGAGCTGCTATGATAGACAAAGTTTTGTTAATACTTTTTGCCAAAGCACAAGCAAGATGTCCCATCTGCTTATGATTCTATTGTGTTGCAAACCAAGGAAATATGCCTAGAAGTCGAGTCGAGCTTCTACATCAGATAAAATCACCACCTCATCACTACCTCCAGCATCTGCTGGTTTTCGATAATATGTTGGACAAGGATAAATGTGTCTATTTAATTCATTGTTCTGTGTTTTGTGGCCACCCAGCCATGTTCTTCAAATGCAGTGTGTACTAACTAGGCCATCACTCCAACAGTTGTACAATTGTTTTGGATGTAAAAACCATTTGTGGGGTTAAGAGAATCCAGACTGACTTACACATGAAGGTAATGACAAACAACTCTTCTGTTTTATTTTCCATTATTGGATATACATTCAGTTCTTTCAACTACCTTTCAGAGATATGACAGCATTTCATTAAATTATCGTGACTAAAGTTGGCATCCTACAAGCAACAAAATGTGTGCAAACATCTTATCTTCCATCTTACCATTCCTTCTTCAAAAGTTTAACATTCCCTCTGTAGCTGCACTTTTTTTTTCATTTGTTGGAGGATAAAGGGAGTGAGTGAGTGAGGCTGGAAGGAAGTGAGGGAGGGAGGAGGGAGGGAGGGAGGGAGGGGGGAGGGAGGGAGGGAGGGAGGGAGGGAGGAAGGAAGGAAGGAAGGAAGGAAGGAAGGAAGGAAGGAAGGAAGGAAGGAAGGAAGGAAGGAAGGAAGGAAATAATAATAGGAGCCATGGTGGCGCAGGAGTTAGAATGCAGTATTGCAGGCACACTCTGCCCACAGCCTGGAGTTTGATCCTGAAGGTTGGCTCAGCCTTCCATCCTTCCAAGGTTGGTAAAATGTGGATCCAGATTGTTGGGAGCAATAGGCTGACTCTGTAAACCGCTTAGAGAGGGCTATAAAGGAAGGAAAGAAGAAAGAAGGAAAGAAGGAAATTTGATTTGGAGATGGGTGAGAATGAACCTATAAGAAAAAGAATGAGAAACACACCAAATTAGAAATAGATGCCTCTATTGCTGAAAATGCTCAAAACCATGCCTTTAATTTCTCCACCTTCAAATTTGTTGGAGAAATGCAAAAGTGGGCTTGTGCCCATCTTGCATTGAAGATGTTCTGGTGGCCAAAGACAGATTATTATTCTTTTGCACTGAAGGGACACAGGCATTGCATCAGCCTACTGCTTCTTTAAAACACACACACACACACACACAAAAGAACCCTGTGTCCTTGGATGCAAGGAATAAATTGTAGTGGGATCCCCCCCTCCCCATTTGATTGATCAAGCGTGCCCCTCTTGGAAGGGGAGAAAAAGATGATTGGTCAAATTACTTTGTAGGTCACCAAGTTCCCACTTGTGCTATTGATCTGGCCTTGTGGATACATGTAAGTAACCAAGAGGTTCCCCCTTCTTTTCTTTTCATTTTTAAGTGATAAAGAGGTCAACATGCAATCAAATCAAAAGCAATGATGTGGGGCCTGATAGGTGGTGAAATTGACATTTTGACATTGTGCTGGATCATGCAGCTTAACTCGGGTTTGAGGAGAAAGCAATAAGCAAGCTGTTAACTGCAGCAGGTTGCTTGCAGGCCACCAGCTAATGAGCTGCTTTACTGGCGCTGCCCTCAATTCATACAACATTTGCGGGTCTTCCCCAGTTGTTTTGTTGTTACGTTGAATGCAGAGGCTGTGGCTGTTTTCCTGGAAGGTGCTCAGCCAATCTGCAGGATTCCTCTTGTGTCTATTTTCATCTCTATACTTTGGGGAGGTGGGTTGGGCTAACCGTGGGAACCCGTTGACTCAAGTGGGCCTTGAGGAGGGTCTAGGACAACTCGCCATGGCCAATTCACCGTGGCCAACTTGCCACAGCCAACTCGTCACAGGAGAACTCACTGCAGGGCAATTTGTCGCGGGACAATTCAATGCCGTTAATCGTTTCATTCAGTTATTTTATTATTAGTGACCACGTTTTCGTCGAAATTATTATAACTCTTATATTTCTGGATTGACTTTATTTTATTATTATTGCCCACGGTTCTGTCAAAATTAATTTAACTTTTGTATTTGTTGAATTGTCCCATGGCGAGTTGGCTGTGGCAAGTTGGCTGTGGCAAGCATTTACAACTTCTGGAGGCAACTTGTTCCACTGATTAATTGTTCTCACCGTCAGGAAATTTCTCCTTAGTTCTAGGTTGCTTCTCTCCTTGTTTAGTTTCCATCCATTGCTTCTTGTCCTGCCTTTAGGTGCTTTGGAGAATAGCTTGACTCAGCGGTGAAATGCTCCTGGTTGGCTTTTACCTGTCTGTCGTCGGAGAGCCGATCGAGCAGGCAGTGCGACGCTCTGCCCACCCGCCGGGACACCGCCATTTGAGTTCTTTTATCCTCTGCGCATGCACAAAGCATTCTGTGTATGCGCAGAGGGTACAAGAACTCAAATGGCGGTGTCCCGGTGGGTGGGCAGAGCGTTGCACTGCCTGCACGATCGGCTCTCCGACGACTGACAGGTAAAAGCGAACCGGGAGCATTTCACCCCTGGCTTGACTCCCTCTTCTTTGTGGCAACCCCTGAGATATTGGAACATTGCTATCATGTCTCCCCTAATCCTTCTTTTCATTAAACTAGACATACCCAATTCCTGCAACCGTTCTTCATATGTTTTAGCCTCCAGTCCTCTAATTATCTTTGTTGCTCTTCTCTGCACTCTTTCTAGAGTCTCAACAACTTTTTTACATTTATAATGGTTGCAGTATCCCGGGGTCATGTGATCCCCATTTGTGACCTTCTGACAATCAAAGTCAATGGAGAACCTCCATTCACTTAAGAACCATGTTCCGCTTCACTGGAAGCAGCAGTGGGTTGCTACTGGTACGGCCCGGTTCTACGAACCTGTAGCGGCGGTGGCCGGAGGCTCCGCCCACCCACCCCGGATGCTTCTGCACAGAAACGTTATGCGAGCGCGCGAGCACACGTGCGAACCGGTAGCGATGGGATTTAGAACTCATCACTGACTGGAAGCATGTTAAAAACAAAATCTGTGATTGCTACTTGATATCTGCAAGCTTGGAAATTAAATTAACCAGCTGGGACCTCAGCTATACTGGTAACATTGTTAGCCATATCAAAGGTAATAACCGTTCTTACTGTTGCAAGCTCAGAATGAAGGAAGGAGTGAAAACTCCAGATGATCATATATCAGTTTTTAGTCAATTGCAACTTCCAGATCTAAGCTGCTAGTCATCAAAATGGGACATTTAAAAGAAATCTGTCTCTTTGAAGTGGTAACACAAAAGAAGCCTGTGGGGTAAATTTGGGGGCGGGGGAATGCCATCTCTGTGCACTACGTATGTGAGAAACCACATCTACACTCACAAAGCAAAATCCACAACTTACAGCAAGGATACTGTAAGAAGAAAAAAACCTTCCAGAGCTGAGAGGTTCAAAATACAGCTTTAGTTCTGTTCAGAAGTGTGGAAAGCATATCATTATCCATTTCTTTCTTGTTATTCACTGTAATATTCTTGTCGTCTTGTTGTTGCCAGAAACTCAGATCTTTATCGGTCCTAAATCCTTTCCCAGTACTCATATTATCGATGTTGGAGATCAGGTCATGACCCAGCTAATAATACACTAGTGACATTAAATGTCTACCAAAACTACCAAAAATATATAAGGAGCAACAGCTCTGTCTGTACACATTAGGTTTATTCTTCATCCTTTCCTGCCGCACTTAATCATTTTTTTGTCCCTGTTTTAAGGTTAACTTTAGAGTCTAGATCAGTGATGGCGAACCTTTTTTTCCTCGGGTGCCAAAAACGTGTGCGCACGCGTTATCACGCATGCGCGAGTGCCCACACCCATAATTCAATGCCTGGGGAGGGCAAAAATGGCCTATTTCCCAACTTCTGGTGGGCCTGGTAGGCCCGTTTTTTGCCCTCCCCAGGCTCCAGAGGCTTCCCTGGAGCCCTCCCTTGTCCTCACAGAAGCCCTCTGGAAGCCTAAAATGCCCCCCCAGAGCCTCCGTGCAAGCCGAAAATCAGCTGGCTGGGGCGCACATGTGCGCTGGAGCTGAGCTAGGGCAACGGCTCGCGTGCCGGCAGATATGGCTCCGCGTGCCACCTGTGGCACGCATGCCATAGGTTCGCCATCACTGGTCTAGATAATGTTGCTTGCTAGGCATGCAAATCAGCACGGGGAGATAGTAGGGACTTGTAAAAAAAATGCAGATATAGGACACCCATGGCTTTCTAGAGGCACTCCAGACCTTCTGAAAATGAAGCACATGTTGATGAAAGGCCATATGCCAGACACAGCCTGTTCAATACTGGGAGAGATTATTAGATCGCAATAGCACTTAGATTTATATACCGCTTCATAGTGCTTTACAGCCCTCTCTAAGTGGTTTGCAGAGTCAGCCCCCAGCACTCTGGGTCCTCATTTTACAATCCTCGGAAGGATGGAAGACTGAGTCAACCTTGAGCCCGTCAGGATCGAACTGCTGGCAGTTGGCAGAGTTAGCCTGAAACACTGCTTTCTAACCACTGCGCCACCTTAGCAACAGAATAGAAATAGAAAAAATAGACATAGAAAAAATAGCAATAGCAATAGCACTTAGACTGATATACCGCTTCATAGTGCTTTACAGCCCTCTCTAAGCGGTTTACAGAGTTCAGCATCTTGCCCCCAACAATCTGGATCCTCATTTTACCATCCTCGCAAGGAAGGAAGGCTGAGTCAACCTTGAGCTGCTCAGGATCAAACTCCTGGCTGTGGGCAGAATTACAGCCCAGGTTCAAGACCCGAGCAACTCGTAGCAAACACCCCAGAGGACAGACTCAAAATCCAGAGGGACCTTGACAGACTCGAACACTGGGCCCAAACCAATAAAATGAAATTTAACACAGAGAAAAGTAAAATTCTACACCTAGGTAAGAAGAATCAAAAATACACATACAAACTGGGTGAAACCACACTCAATAGCAGCGATTGCGAGAGGGATCTTGGAGTCCTGGTAGACAGCCAACTAAATATGAGCCAGCAGTGTGCAGCAGCAGCCAAAAAGGCCAACGCAGTCCTGAGCTGCATAAATAGAGGGATACAATCAAGGACCAGAGAGGTACTAGTACCACTCTATAAAGCCTTGGTCAGACCACACCTAGAGTACTGCATCCAGTTTTGGTCACCACACTACAAAAAAGACATTGAAACCCTAGAGAAAGTGCAGAAGAGAGCAACCAGGATGATAAAGGGTCTGGAAAATAAAACATACGAAGAACGGTTGCAGGAACTGAGCTTGGCCAGTCTAGCGAAGAGAAGGACCAGGGGCGACATGATAGCAGTGTTTCAATACTTGAGGGGATGCCACAGAGAGGAGGGGGTCAGGCTGTTCTCTATGGCACCAGAATGCCAAACAAGGAATAACGAATGGAAGCTGACCAAGGAGAGATTCAACCTGGAAGTGAGGAGAAACTTTCTGATGGTGAGAGTGATCAACCAGTGGAACAGCTTGCCAGCGGAGGTTGTGAGAGCCCCAACACTTGCGACCTTCAAGGGGAGACTCGACTGCCATCTGTCTCAAATGGTGTAGGAACTCCTGCTTGGGCAGGGGGTTGGACTAGATGACCTACAAGGTCCCTTCCAACTCTAATAATAAATCTAAATCTAAACTCATAACAATTGCTGGTCTCCTTCCAGCTTTGTTAACAGCATCAGCATTGGAAGAGGGCAGACAGAGGGAAGAATTAAACATCTTGAAAAGTACTCCTAGAACTGAAATAGAGAACATAATCTACTTTGGGCCAGCTGTAGGCTCTAGGTATAGCTGATCCCAATTTTGTAAAAACGCTAACTATAGCAATAGCACAATCTCTATCAATAGCATTTAGGCTTCTATACCACCCCATAGTGCTTTACAGCACTCTCTGGGCAGTTTATAATGTCAGCATTATTTGCATATTACCCCCAAATAATCTGGGTCCTCATTTTACCAGAAGGATGGAAGGCTGAATCAACCTTGAGCCAGTCAGGATCGAACTCCTGGCAGTGGGCAGAGTCAGCTTGCGATATTACATTCTAACTGGCTCATATACCCTGTTTCCCCCAAAATAAGACATCCCCTGATAATAAGGCCAATCAGGCTTTTGAGTGCATGGCAATAAGGGCTTATTTCAGGGTTCAAAAAATATAAAACAGGGCCTCATTTTCAGGGAATCACGGTAGCAATAGCACTTAGACTTATATATCGCTTCACAGTGCTTTACAGCCCTCTCTAAGCGGTTTTACAAAGTCAGCATCTTGTCCCCAATAATCGGGGTCCTCATTTTACCCACCTCGGAAGGATGGAAGGATGAGCCAACCTTGAGCCTGGTGAGATTTGAACTGCCGAACTGCAGCTAGCAGTCAGCTGAAGTAGCCTGCAGTACTGCACTCTAACCACTGTGACACCTCAGCTCTTATAATGCACCAAGAACTTCCGTTAAGGCAATTAAAATTGTATTAGCTTTTCAAACAACTATATGACATTGCTGGTTCATGTTCAATTTATGAACAACTTTGACTCCTGTCTCTTCTACTCTTCTCTTCAACTCCAAGCAGGAGACCCTATACCCTTTCAGACAAATGGTTGTCCAATCTCTACTTAAAAACCTCCAGTGTTGGAGCATTCACAAATTCTGAAGGGAAGCGATACCACTCATTAAATGTTCTCACTGTCAGGAAATTTCTCCCGAATTCTAGATTGCATCTCTCTCTGATAAGTTTCCATCCATTACTTCTTGTCTTGTCCTCAGGTGCTCTGGAGAATAGATTGTCCCCCTCTTCTTTGCAACAGCCTCTCAAATATTGGAAGAGTGCTATCATGCCACCCCTAGTCCTTCCTTTGTTAGACTAGACATACCCAGTTCCAGCAACTGTTTTTCATATGTTTTAACCTCCAGTCCCCTAATCATCTTTGTTGCTCTTCTCTGCACTCTTTCCAGAGTCTCAATATCTTTTATATCATGGTGACCAGATCAGTTAATCATTCAATCAGGAGAGAGAGAGAGAGAGAGAGAGAGAGAGAGAGAGAGAGAGAGAGAGAGAGAGAGAGAGAGAGAGAGAGAGAGAGAGAGAGAGAGATCTCCTCTAATTCTGGTGGTTTCTCATAGCCATTGCAGCTAGTAGCCCTTGATAGATCTATCATAGTAGTTGCAAAGGAAGTTGTGTTTTAATACATCTGTTAGGCAACAAGTTAACTTACGTGATAGGAGCAAATAGGAGTTGTGTTCCAATCTATCTTATGGAAGGACAGCAGGAAGTTATTAATTCTTGGAATTAGTTTGATGAGTTCCCAAAGAGATAACGTGCCTCCTCTTCAGCTCTGCGGTTTGTGGGTGGTCCAGCAAAGAGACAGGAAGGGGAAATCGAGAGAATTGCAAAAATACACCATTAAAATGAGACATTGTTCACAACTGACATACTTGGGAGCATTTTAATAAACACCGAACTTCCACATGTGGTTTTCATTATCAAAACTTTATCGCCATTTAATCTTCCTTCCTTCCAAACCGTTGATGTAAAACAGGAAAGTTAATTTGACATTTATTTGAGTTATACAGATGGTTTTCAAAACAGGGGAAATAGGCATTGCTGCTCCCAAAGGAAGGAGCTGCTTGGCAGATCGACAGTCCAGAAGCAAATAATGGCCTCTGTGATGTTTGGAAGGTTAATTGAGCTGATATCTAGAGGAGGATAAGAGATGGGGCAACATGCTACATCTGTCCTCTTGGAGATCACTTCCTGAAGTAGAAGTTAAAAATCTGGACCTTTGTCTTCACGGCTAAGGATGAGCTGAAAAATTGGGGTGGGACATGAAGAAGACAAGTGGCTTTGTTGCATCCCAACAGAAAGTGGACTTATTCCAGTGATCCACTGTATATGAGTCCTGTAAAGAAATACTGTCTTTTCTGCATTATTCTCAGTGTCTTTGTGAACGTGTTTAAAATTTCTGCAGCTCGTTCACCTTTGGTCCCCACCTGTCACTCATCTCTCACCTGTGGCTCCTAGCAGCTGTAGCATGTGCAATGGCCACACCCCGGGCAATAGCTTCGACAGGCTGGCCAAACCAGGTTGAGAGTAGCCGTTGGGTCATCGACCTTCGGTGAGATAGGGACTTGTCTATCCCGAGCATGTGAAGGCAGATTCCGGCGGACTGAGCGGATGAAATCTACTAGAATAGGACAACGGTCATGAAGGCGGTCTCTGCAAGCGATGTGGTATGCTAAGAGCACGGCAAGACACAAAAGACGCCCTGCTCAACCACTGCGCCCAGCCCATCTCCAACTGCCTCGACTCTTGTCCTGCTATTTGGAGCAAGATGGAATCTGGGAAGAGAGAGTGAGGCTGACTATGCGCACCTCTCCCTCACTTTAATCCAATTCACGCACAAGTCTTGACATCCCCCCCAAGACCTGTGAAAAGTCCTGTGGCGATGAGCGAGCGACAAAGCAGCAGGTGTGGATACACTGGGAGGTGTAGCTGCGGACCTGCACACAGGCGACTCAGGTCTATGATAGATGTTAAGGTCCTCCTCGAATACGATGGACGAACATCACAAAATTTCTGTAGAGGGTTTGTGAGCTGACATTCTTTTTGGCGAGGCAATGAAAAAATATTGCTGTTTTCGATTATTATTTTATTTTGATGTTATAGGTAGTCCTCGACTTATGGCAGTTGACCCCAAAATTTCTGTTGCTAAGTGAGACAGTTGTTAAGTGGGTTTCACCCCATTTTCTGACCTATTTTTCCATGATTGTTCAGTGAATTGCTGCAGTTTGTTAAGTTGATAATCCAACTTTAAAGTTAAGTAAAGTTAAGTGCATCTGGCTTCCCCATTGGCTTTGCTTGTCAGAAGGTCACAAAAGGGGATCACATGATCCCAGGACACTAAATACTGTCATAAATGCATGCCAGTTTCCAAGCGTTTGAGTTTTGATCACATGACTGTGGGGATTCTGCAACAGTCATAGCTGTGAAAAATGGTCACAAGTCACTTTTTTCAGTGCCGTTGTAACTTCGAACGGTCAATAAATGAACTCTTGTAAGTCGAGGACAACCTGCAGATAAACTAAGTCCAGAATATTTCTAGCAAAATTGGCACAATTCTTTTCGATTCAGAACAACTGTTTGGTGCTTAAACTTGAGAAGTTTGAAATGTTTCATCTTGAGAAACTTTTGCAATCCTCCAGCTCAGGGGTCTCAAACTCAAGGCCCGGGACCCAGATCAGGCCTGTGGAGTGCTTAGATCTGGCCTGTGGGGCCGCCCTGGAAATAGCGAAGGGCCGGCTCGCAGTGCTTCTGCCAGTGAAAACAGAGCTCGCAAAGGCCACATGTGGCCCTCCTGAGCTCCATTTTCACTGGCAGAGGGTTGCAGGAGGCCATCCCAGATGAAAATGCCACTCGGGAGCTCGTTTTCATTGGCAGGCCACTCGGGCCACTACAGGGCCCGCCAACATGACTGACATCATGCTGGTCACGGCCACCCTGGCCACGCCCTGTTAGAATATTCATGACTGGGAGAGCCATGTTAACAAGGTTAACCAATGAATAGGCATAGCAACTGAATCAGCCAATGGGAGCTAACCACTTCTGAGTCTGTGCAGAGAATCGAAACTGAATACTTAAGCTTAAGGCTGGGTGTGGCTCCAGTCCTCTCTCCACTCTGCTCTCTTGTCCTCTCTGAACTCTGAACTAGAAGCTGCTTGTGTTTAACTTTAACTGTTGCTACATTGGAGAAGAACTCTGCTAATGGTATTGTAAATATATATATATATATATAAAATGTTTATAAAGAAGTTATTGGATCCAGCTGAATCAGTCATCTGTGTGTGCTTCTGGTTTTGATTTTGCAACAAACTTTAATATACCCCCCCCCGGGCCCCCGAGGTCAAACACAACCCTGATGCAGCCCTCAATGAAATTGAGTTTGACACCCCTGCTCTTGCTGAAAACAAAGCCAGTTTGGTATAGTGGTGAAGGCATCAGGCTATGTTAAGGAGAATAAATCTCCATAGAGGCGATGTTGATCTTTCTCTTGGAACTCAGACATTTAGAAATAAAGCCAAAGTTAAAAGTCTAATAGAAAATATTTATTTCGGTACAAAAACAATAAATTCTGAATAATTACATTCTTGCTAATTAAATGCGACCGTTCCCGGTCAGAAGCCAAACCACAAGAGAGAGAATGGAGAAACAGGAATGCACACATGCGTACAACTCATATAGCAATAGCACTTTACTTATATACCGCTTCATAGTGCTTTACAGCCCTCTCTAAGCGGTTTACAGAGTTCAGCATATTGCCCTCAACAATCTGGGTCCTCATTTTACCCACCTCAGAAGGATGGAAGGCTGAGTCAACCTTGAGCCGGTGAGATTTGAACAGCTGAACTGCTGAACTAGCAATCAGCTGAAGGTCGCAATGCTGCTTTTAACCACTGCGCTATCTCAGCTCACGTGTTATGCCTGTATCACGTGTTCTGCCTGTATTGGAATATACCATAATATTAGGATAGGGGTGCAGCACCCTGCATAGACATACAACTGGCAATATTCACTACGTGACAGGCTAGAAACCAGGAGACTGAGAGTTCTAGACCTCTGCAACGGTCGTAACTGTCACTTTGTAACTTTGAACGGTCACTAAATGAATGGTTGTAAGTGGAGGACTATCTCTGAACAAAATGAAAATGGATCATTCAGTGAACTCTGGAAGTCCATACTTACTCCAGATACTGTAATTCACACCTGGAGTAAAATTAGGCAGACTTTGATTATCCACTGAAGAAAGCCACCAGCAATAGTTTATCCTGGTTTGTTTTTACTTCATTTTTCATGGTTTTTTAAAAATGCTATCTGTGACCACAATTATCCAGAAGAGAGATACAGTAGATAGATAGATTAACAGAGTTGGAAGGACATTGTAGGTCATCTAGTCCAACCTCCTGCCCAAGAGGACTGAAGCTAGGTGCACACAAGTCCTTTCCCTGGGTGTTTTAAGGGACGACTAGCCTAAGGTGACCAGATTTTAATATTTGTAAAGCGGGACACCATTGACGGGGGGGGGGTTCTAGGGGAGCAAGACGGGAGGGGTCCATCTCTCTTATCCTGCAGCTTTGTGCGCCCCCCCAAACACCCCCCTTCATCGCAGCCCTTACCGCTGCCATGGCCAAGGCTCGCCTCTGCTGCGTCTGGCCCGGAGAGGGACAGCGGCAGGAGAAGGAAGAAAGCAAACCGTGGCTGTGGTGCTTCGGGAGGGCGGGTGTTTGGGGGGGTGCATCTATCTATCTATCTATCTATCTATCTATCTATCTATCTAATCTATCTATCTATCTATCTATCTATCTATCTATCTATCTTCTCTCTCTCTCTCCCTCATCTCTCCCTTTCCATCTCTTTATCTCTCTCTCTCTCCATCCATATCTATCTACCTATCATCTATCATCTATCATCTATCTATCATCTATCTATCATCTTCTCTCTCTCTCCCTCTCATCTCTCCCTTTCCATCTCTTTATCTCTCTCTCTCCATCCATATCTATCTATCTATCTATCTATCTATCTATCTATCTATCTATCTATCTATCTATCTATCTATCTATCATCTATCTATCTATCTATCTATCTATCTATCTATCTATCTATCTATCTATCTATCTATCTATCTATCTTCTCTTTCTCTCCCTCTCATCTCTCCCTTTCCATATCTCTCTCTCTCTCTCTCTCTCTCTCTCTCTCTCTCTCTCTCTCTCTCTCTCCCTCCCTCCCTCCCTCCCCTCCCTCCCTCCCTCCCTCCCCTCCCTCCCTCTCTCTCTCTCTCTCTCTCTCTCTCTCTCTCTCTCTCTCTCTCTCTCTCTTTTGGGTGGCTGTGGCAGAGGCTGGGGGCTCCTCCCCCCCGCAGCTCTCCCCTTGGCAGCAGAATCACTAACAGGGCAAAGGGGAACCACATGAGCAGCAGCCCTGACTCACAAAAATCTTCCCACCGCTATACTCCGGAGCCTTGCCGGGAAACCCAGACAGGAACTCCTACAGCCTCCTCACAAGCAGCGAAGCACAATGGAGCCGAGATCACGTGAGCGGAAGACCCGACTCACAGCTGAGCAGCTCTTGCAAGTAGTTCCAAAGGCTTGCCGGAGCCCTGGACAAGCACTCTCGACTAGCCGGTGGGAGGGTCGGAGTGAAGCAAAGCAAGAGGGGATGCCTTCCACTCCACCTGCCCTCTCAGGCCCCGAGCGTGGGGGGAGTAGGGCGTGCTCTCTTCAGTGCTTGTCGTGCATTCTTTCAAAAAATCGGGACTTTTTAGAAACGCCGCGTGACGCGTGACAAATGTTTAAAAAGCGGGACTGTCCCGCCAAAAGCGGGACGTCTGGTCACCTTAGACTAGCCCTACTCACACAATATCTTAATCTCGGTTGGTGGGGACTGAGAAGCGAGGGGGTTCAATGTGTTTGAACAAATCCAGCTCCCTTGGTTCATTTAGTTTTCAGTCTATTATGAGATCTCATAAAATGGGTTAAATCAGTAAGCAGGTTAATGCATCTGGTTGCTCCATCCTTTAAGTGCAACGGCTGGAAAATTCTGCTCTTTAGTTGGATGCTTAAGGGTGGATGAATCCTGTCAATTATGATTTTTCTCCATCTCCTGTTTTACAAAATTTGGTTGATTGAAACTGAAACCTGCTTATTTCTCTCTTTTTTTTTAGTTCATGCTACACCTTTTTTTTCATTCCCCTCTCTTTCTCTCTCTTTCTCTGTGTGTGCTTGCATCTGCTCTGTTGCCCAGGGGTGCACAGATTATGCAAACGTCTTCCTTCTATATTTTTGTAATATATGCATATGTGTTGACTCTCATATTTTTAAATTCAGAACTACCATTCTTAAAGAACTTATTTTTTTCAGTTATGGGTGCAACAGTGGTAAATTAAGTGTTTTAATACTGAAATGTGAGCTTGAGTCGTACTTTGCCGCCTCTATTTGATGCGAGAGAACAATGTTTTACTTACTCCTGTTTCTTCAAAACTAAACACACTTATTTCAATAAGACTTAATTCCAAAGATTTTTTGCCTATTAGAGGATTTTTTTTCCTAAGCTCCCATTATTTTCTTTTTTTATTCAATTTTGTTTATTTTATTCAAAAGAAGGTTAAAATACAAAAGTCCAAAAAAATCCAAAAAAGGACCAAAAAAACCCCAAAAGAAAACACAAAACAACCAAGACATTATAAGAAAATTTCATCAAAAAGAAATAAACCCAACACATATATACATACATACTATTCCCCCTAATTCAATACTAATGCATTATTACAATATTGATTCCCACCCCTTGCAAAACAGCTCCCCCAAATCTTTAAACTAATAAATCTATTTGCAAATTATTAACCCCTCTGTATATTATATTAATGACCAAAAAAAGAAGGAAGAAGAATAATGATAAAAAAGACAAGATTATAGTTTCAAAACTCTCTGTTAACAAATTGTTATTGAAATCCATTCGTAGAAAGTTTGCTGTGACATCTTAACTAACCCAAATTGTTTCAAAAGTTAAAAAAAATTCACCCTGCATCAAATGTTTATTTTCTTAATTCCACCTCTTATCAATTATTGTCTAATTAAATATAACAGATTCAGAAACTGATAGGCTAACACTTATAATTAAGGAAAAGAAAGAAACGGAATATTTTTTTTTACTTGGGACTTATTTTATCAATGGTTAGCTGAGAAAAACAGGAGCTAGAAACAGGGAAATATATGAAAGGATCAGTGATATAAGGAAGGTATGTTAAATTGGTTAAACAAATATTATTGTTGTTATTATTATTAATACTATTATAACTGATACTAATGCAATGAATATTGTTGTAAACACTTTGACTATTATTTCCTAAAATGATTTGTACCCAGACAACACACTGTTCAATTGAAATTGGAATTTTTGTATGTTATAAAATAAAATAAAAACTTTAGATAGATAGATAGATAGATAGATAGATAGATAGATAGATAGATAGATAGATAGATAGATAGATAGATAGATAGATAGATAGATAGATATAGATAAATAGATAGATAGATAGATAGATAGATAGATAGATAGATAGATAGATAGATAGATAGATAGATAGATAGATAGATAGATAGATAGGTAGATAGGTAGATAGGTAGATAGATATGGATGGAGAGAGAGAGATAAAGAGATGGAAAGGGAGAGAGAGAGAAGATGATAGATAGATGATAGATAGATTTCTTTTGTTCATGAATGCCTCCTGCAACAATGTCAGATGCGTTCATATGAATGGATGAACAAACTCTTGCTGATTGTAACATATAAAATCACATCATAGCATTTTTCTGGGCAACATAAAATCTTGGTATGGTACCCAAACAGACTGTGTCAGTAGGCTGGTATGCATGTCCATTTTTAAAACTCTTTATGCTGAATACAGAAATGCTAATCAGTTAGCATTTAATTAGTCCACATGTCTTACTTTGCAGACAATGCTTTTCCTACTTGGGGGAATCTTCTGTCCGAAGATGTCTCTGAAAAAAAATCCGGTTTTGATATATTGGAGCATGTAAAGCAAAATCAATCTGCTTCATTGAGAGCTTTTGCTTCATTGCACTGGAGTAGTCTGCACAACTATAATGTCAGGGCAGGGCCAACATATTGCATCCAATTCTGGTCACCACAATACAACAAACGTTGTTGAACCCCTAGAAAGAGTGCAGAGAAGAGCAAAAGGATGACAACTGATCTAGAATCTAAATCGTATGATGAACAATGGAGGGAACTAGGTATGACTAGACAAAGAGAAGGACTAGGGGTGATGTGATAGCAGTCTTCCAGTACTTGAGAAGCTATCACGGAGAAGAAGGAATCAACCTATTCTCCAAAGCACTCTAAAATAGAACAAGAAATAATGGGTGGAAGATAATTAAAGAGAGATCAAACCTAGAATTAAGGAGTAATTTCTTAACAAAACGACAACTAATCACAGGAATGACTTACCTCCAGAATTTTGAGTGCTCCATCACAAGGTTTTCAAGAAGAGATTAGAGATCCCTTTGTCCAGAATAGTATAGGATCTGGTCCTTGAGCAGAGGCTGGACTAGAAGACCTCCAAGGTCCCTTCCAACCTTATTATTCTATATTCTATGTGACTTCAATCAACCAAGACTTCTGTAGTTACGTATCAGGGTTCTCAAAGTGATCAATATCAACCAGAGGGTTCAATGGAGCTATCCATTATTATTATTGATGTTATTGTTAGTAGTAGTAGCAGTACTATTAGTTAAAATTGCATACTTGAAATTATTTTTCATGTAACCACTATTTGGGGTTCCATGAACCATCTGAAAGTCCATGAAGAGGTTGATGAACTGAAGAGCTTAGAGACGTCTGGAAGAAACTTGGAAGAGAGAGATTCTGTTGTCCATTGAAGCACTTAAAGGGGTCCTTTGATCCAAGCTAGATCAAGGAGAAGCATCCTCTGGAGACCACAAAACCCTAGCAGAGAATGACTTGATGTTGCCGTTTTAATATAAGCATTCTGTTATTCTTTCTATGGTCACATGTACCCATCCTATCAAGGCCAAAGGAAATCCAGAATGATGTAGATTCTCCTGCCAGGGGGCAGAGGGTTGGACTAGAAGACCTCTAACTCCCTTCCAACACTATTATTCTATGTTCTATGTTCTAATTATACTTTTCCCATGCTGTAATGGAACAGATACATGTTTCAGTAGCATATATCTTCTATACCCGTGATGGCGAACCTATGGCATGTGTGCCACAAATGGCACAGGGAGCCATATCTGCGGGCACAGGAGCTGTTGTCCTAGCTCAGCTCCAGTGTGCATGCGTGTGCCGGCCAGCTGATTTTCGGCTGGCCCTGCCCACGCTGCCCCTCCCCTCCACACGGAGTCTCCACGCGGCCCATTTTGGATACCAGGTAAGTACAGGGCTCGTGCGGAGGCTCTGGGAGGGCATTTTCAGTTTCCTGAGGGCCTCTGGAGGAGGCAGGGGAGGCCGTTTTTGCCCTCCCTAGGCTCCAAGAAAGCCTCTGGAGCCTGGGGAGGGCAAAAAATGAGCCTAACGGGCCCACTGGAAGTCGGGAAATGAGCAGTTTCCATCATCCGGAGGCTTCAGGGAGGCCTGCTAGGCCCAAAACAGGGCGTGCGGGGGGTTGCACGTGCATGCATGATAGGTGGGGCAGCTCTCTCTCTCTCTCTCTCTCTCTCTCTCTCTCTCTCTCTCTCTCTCTCTCTCTCTCCTCCTCTCTCTCTCTCTCTCTCTCTCTCTCTGACTCCAGCACAGGAATAGAAAAAATGCCAAAGTCAAAGTATTTAATTTCTTATGACCAGCACGGAATACATGCATTAAATTCCAGAAATCCATAGCCCAGGGACAAAAATCTTCAAATAGACCTAGTCCTAAACACCAGTCAATGAGACATTTTGCCAGGAAGATTGCTATCATTTCAAGACACGAGCAGCTCTTAAAATGTATACTAAAAATTAAAGCGAGAGTGGTGTCTCCTATTGAAAAAGCTAAAGAAAGCTAAAGGTAAAAATAATTTAGTTGAAAAAGCTGAGCTAGATGGGCCAAAAGGTATAAATTTCTCTAAAGAAAAAAAAAACCCATGCAGATATTTTCTGAAATCTGAAACCTGTTATTTAAGGGCAAAGGAAAATAAACAGTTATAAGTGGTCTTTACTTGTGGTATGATGCCACTCTACTATGAAAAGAGGAAGAGAACTGACTTTAAATTATTGCTCTTCGTGGAACGATCATGTAACCATTGAAGGTTGTTTTGTCATCTGGTCCCTCCAGGAAGTGCCAGAGCATGAAAATTAACCTCTTTGCAGAGAGTTTT
Source organism: Diadophis punctatus similis (assembly GCA_023053685.1). Taxonomy (NCBI): domain Eukaryota; kingdom Metazoa; phylum Chordata; class Lepidosauria; order Squamata; family Dipsadidae; genus Diadophis; species Diadophis punctatus. The sequence continues at coordinate 273,043 of JALIGW010000091.1, read as the reverse complement.
GCAATTAAACAAATTGCAAAAAAAAAGGGAAGAGAAGGGAAGGGAAGGGGAAGGGAAGGGAAGGGAAGGGAAAGGAAGGGAAAGGAAAGGAAGGGAAGGGAGGGAAGGGAAAGGAAAGGAAAGGAAAGGAAGGGAAGGGAAGGGAAGGGAAAGGAAGCGAAAGGAAAGGAAGCGAAAGGAAAGGAAAGGAAGGGAAGGGAAGGGAAAGGAAGCAAAAGGAAAGGAAGGGAAGGGAAAGGAAAGGAAAGGAAAGGAAAGGAAGGGAAGGGAAGGAAGGGAAGGGAAGGGAAGCGAAAGGAAGCGAAAGGAAAGGAAGGGAAGGGAAGGGAAGGGAAGGGAAAGGAAGCGAAAGGAAGGGAAGGGAAGGAAGGGAAGGGAAGGGAAAGGAAAGGAAAGGAAAGGAAGCGAAAGGAAGGGAAGGGAAGGAAGGGAAGGGAAGGGAAGGGAAGGGAAGGGAAGGGAAGGAAGGGAAAGGAAAGGAAGGGAAGGGAAAGGAAAGGAAAGGAAAGGAAAGGAAAGGAAAGGAAAGGAAAGGAAATCTTATCTGTAAACTTGGTGTGCTGAAGAAACAGAAGTGATACAAATTACACCTCCATTTTTACAACTGATAGTAAGATAACAGCGTAGATCCTTCAGAAAAGCACACTAGTTGTGTATGAATCGCCACACTAGAACATGTGTTAGAGAGAAAAAGAGAGACCATGTCCTTCTCCCCCATTTTATTCTAACCTGATGACGTCTTTAGACGCAGGAGAAAAGGTATGCGAGTTTCAATCAATGACTATTCTAGCGAAAGATGAAATGAAACTCCTGGGAAGAGCGAGAAAAGGGAGAGGAATCACAGCACCACCACGGTGAAGTCAGGAGTACCAAAATAATCGGCCATCCCATCCTTGGGGCCGCCAATGGCATCGTCTTCTTTTCGTCTTGTCTTGCATCTATGATTTTGTACTGGCGTGCAAATAGGCTCATTAGTGGCGGTGAGTGAAAACTGAGATCAGAGTATTTAAACCTGACCCACAGAGAGGCAAAGAAAGAGTTCCCCCCCCTCCCCACCCTCAGGGCTTTTCACACTGAGTCCAGGACCACCCTTGATGGTGACACCAATTCATGCCTTCTCCCCCTCCTCCTCCTCCTCCTCCTCCTCCTCCCCTCTTCATAAAGGCCTTATTAATTATTGCTTGGCGAGAAAAGCAAAGGAATCCTATGAAGGAACGTGTCATTCTTCAACTTGAAATAAGCACAAGGGGGGGGTTTTACCAAAGATAGGTAGGGATTGTGTGTTTGTGTGCCTGTGTGTGTGTGTGTGTGTGTGTGTGTGTGTGTGAGAGAGAGAGAGAGAGAGAGAGAGAGAGAGAGAGAGAGAGAGAGAGAGAGAGAGAGAGAGAGAGAGAGAGCAGGGAGATGGAGAAAAAGAAGATCAAAAGCACGCTTCCCAACTCTCCCCCCTCCGTTTCTGCTTTTCATGCCGTGGAACCTCAAAGAAGGTCGAAGAACAATCAGCTTGCAGGGACTCGTGTTCTTTCTGGCAATTAGACTCAGCTGATAGGCTGAAAAGCTGTGAATGGCAGAGTTCAAGGCCCTTCTCTTGAAATTCACACAGGCTTCCCCGCCACCCCTCCTTCCCAAGGAGCAGAACAGCAGCCAGACACGGCTGCTGAAATCATTTCAAATAGAGACTTAGAGCCGGGGGATTCATTAATTCACCAGCCTAAACAATTACTCGAACATATAATGTCTCTATGTACACTTTGATAGGGAGTGTCATGCAATCCCATCTTTCTCCTCTCCCTTCTCGCCTCAGAGAGAGATTAAAAATTTCAGGCCTGGTTTGAATGCCTGCGTGTGTCTGCGTGTTGATGTGTGTAGCCTGTAGGTAGGGCTCACCCCTTCAGGGCTTGTAAAAATCCAGATGACCACTAGATGGCAAGAAAGGGACACGGAAAACCTCATGGTCTTCCATGTATTGTCCAGTTCGGTTCTTGTAGCTCGGAGATCTGCATATGTAGGATTCCGTTGAATAAATAAACATGAAGGTATGAAATGATTTTTATAGGCCTGTACATATCCGGGAATCAAGATTAGATAACTCTGGATATTTGTCTGCTTATATGGAGCAATTTAAAAATTGCCAATTCTCTGTCAACGATGGAAGCATTAATCGATCCAAATTTATTGGAAATGGACAAAACAAAGAGATGTAAAGATTAATTAAAGGAATAGGGAGAATTGAAATCAAGACAAGAACTAAAAGAACAGGGCATAAAAAATTGCCAGTTCCAAGAGCAGTGTGTTTTAACTAAATATTTTTGTTGCGTTCTAAAGATGAATAGAGAGAGATGGTGAAAAAGAAATGATGATGATGGTAAAGACTGATCTTTGATCTCTGAAGGAAGATGAGTTTTAGAAAATAAAATATGTGTGCTTTTTATTGGATAGATGTTCTCCAAACTGCTATGCAACAGGGCACACTATTATTACTGTTGATTGTGCAGTCAGCTAGTGGGTTAGACTGTATTTGGCATTTTTTGTCCATCTGTTGAGTCCTTTCCAAGAATCTGGAATAGGCAGATGTCGCTGTTTGACGGTATTATTATTATGGTTCATTGCATAGTCAGCCAGATGTTTACACTGGATTTGGCATTTTATCTACTTATTGAGTCCTTCCCAAGGATGTGGGATAGGCAGTTGGGAAGGATTCAATAGGTGGATCAAAATGCCAAACCCAGTTTGAACATCTGCCTGACAATGTCTTGTTAATATGATTTGTCGCAGTCAGCCAGATGTTCAGATTTGGATTTGGCATTTTGATCATAACAATACAGATATATTATTGTTGTTGTTGTTGTTGTTATTATTATTATACCAACTTTCCTCAATTATGTTCTTGATGGCAAGAATTTTGTATTGTTAAAAAAGAGAAGAGAAGCTAAATAAATTCTAGGTTGTTTGGAGTTCAATGTGACAATTTCTAACCTAAGGGTGATTCGTTCTAATCTCTAGCAAGGACAAGGGAGTATTATTATTAATTATAGTTGTTGTGCAGTCAGCCAGATGTTTAGGCTGGATTTGTCATTTTGATCCCTCTATCAAGTTTTTCCTGAGGACCTGGGACAGACAGATGTTGCTGTTTGCCACAGGATTTAAGCTGTTCCAAGTAAAGCTGCCTTTTCCAATTGACTGATAGGGACTTCATCAATGCGTGTTCAAGTGATGTTCCAGATGTTTTGGGATTACACCCAAGATGCCTATCGATATTGGTATTATCTTTGCTCTCTTTTGCTACCGTCATGCTATTTCTCTTTGCAGGTCTTCGTATTTTCTTCTTCCTGGTGTATTCCCGCAAGTGCAGGGTCCGCTTTTTGGATCATTGGACACCACTTTGCATGGTCAGCTGCGTCTCCAGGGTGCAGGCCCGCGGCTTGCATATATTTGTTCATCAGTGTCTTGCCATTTCTGTTTGGATGCCAAGTCTTGCCATCCAAGACTTGGATGCCAAATCTTGTCAGTGTCTTGCCATTTCTGTTTGGATGCCCACGAGGGCGCCAGCCATTGACTTCTAATTGGTAAGCAGTCTTAGCAACGATGAAAGGTGCTGCTCTCAGGACATGTCCATATCAGTGGAGCCAGCTTCTCTCGTCTTCTCTATAATTGGTGCCACACCAAAATGTTGTCGAATGGTGTCATTTGTGATGTGGTCAAGAAGGTGTCAGGCCTGGAAGCCATTTTGGGGCATTGGATCTTCAGGCCTGCCACATTTAGTGCTGTGGGAAACTGGGAGGGGGGATTGTGTGAGTGGGGAGATATAGTCAAAATAACATTCCTTTCTCCGAGAGTCAAGGTAGCAATAGCACTTTACTTATATACCGCTTCATAGTGCTTTATAGCCCTCTCTAAGCGGTTTACAGAGTCCAGCATATTGCCCCCAACAATCTGGGTCCTCATTTTACCGACCTCGGAAGGATGGAAGGCTGAGTCAACCTTGAGCCTAGTGAGATTTGAACAGCTGAACTGCTGAACTAGCAGTCAGCCTGCAGTCGCAGCATTTAACCACTGCACCACTTCAGCTCTTGCACCTGGACCTGGAGGGGAGTGGTTAGAAGCATCGCCAGTTGGGACGTTGCATTGATTGGACCATGTGATGGACATGTGGATGCTGGGGCAGGGACTTGAACTTTCTTTTGGGTGGGGTTTTCCCAGATGTGCCAATGTGACATTTCTAATAAAATGGATCTTTGAGAAAACTCAAGCCTCGGAGTTTTCTTTCGTTGGGGATGTTACTTGGAACCCTGAGAGAAGGGAGATGCCCGATATTCAACGGAACCTTCACATTTCCATGGCATGGAGGGAGCTTTCGGTCCCTGTTGTTGCTGCCCAGCATTCAGGACCTTACAGTGCAACAGGGCGGATGGTTGTCTTGTATTTGCAGGTTTTTGTATCTTGTGATATTATCCAGTTCTTTCTCTTCTATTTTGCTGTCTCCAGGTGCCGCAAGATTTTCTTTGTCTTTCTTTGTCTTTCTTATTAACAACCGTTAAGTTTGGGGTGTTGTTTGACAGGTGCTTGCTTCTCTGTTTGAATTGTAAAGTGCCGGTACATTTTCTGTTGCTTTGTTTATTTTGTGGTCCCCACCAGTTCTCGCTTGCAGGCAAATTGTATTTCTTGCAGATCTTCCAATGCACCCATTGTTTGTCATGCTGTTGTTTGTAGTCAGTCTGTGTGATCTTCTTGCAGCAGCTAACCAGGTGGTCTACTGTTTCTTCAGCTTCTTTGCAGAGGCGGCACTTGCTATCTGTCCCTGTCTTCTCAATTCTGGCTTTGTATGCCTCAGCTTTTAAGGTTTGCTCTTGTGCAGCGGAAGTAGCTCTTCTGTTCTCTTTCTTCAACTTTCCTGTTCTTAGCCATTGCCAGATCTTGTTGTTAACTGCTATTTTTTTTTAATGTACTGTCCATGTATTACCGTATTTTTCGGAGTATAAGACGCACCGGAGTATAAGACGCACCTTAGTTTTTGGGGAGGAAAATAGGGGAAAACAATCTGCCTACCAGGTATTCATCTGGCTAGCATCCTTAGTCTGGTCAGCTTCAGCACATTATTTTATCCCCTGGTTAGGACTTAAAAAAACCTTCTGAGAGAGTAACAATGAAAGAGCATGCAAGCCAGTAAGAGCTGGGAAGATCGTTAGCACCTGGTTAGGGCTAGAAAAAAACTTATTCGGAGCAAGTAGAGCAATGAAAAAAAATTCTGCAAAGACTTAGGGCTGGAAAAACATTCTTTGGAGAGAGTAACAATGAAAAAGCCTGCAAGGTAAGAGCTGGGAAGATCTGTTAGCACCTAGTTAGGGCTGGGAAAAAAAGCTACATTCGAAGTATAAGACGCACCCAAATTTTCAGCCACTTTTAGGGAGGAAAAAGGTGCATCTTATACTCCGAAAAATACGGTACTTATCATGTTTCTTTTCTCTTCTTCATTTGATCTTTCTTGTAGGTCCATTTGGTCTCTTCGGTTCTCAGTAAGTTTTCATGGGGTACCAGCTCCTTCT
>JALIGW010000091.1:255000-265000 GCA_023053685.1 Diadophis punctatus similis | reverse complement strand
CTCCGGTTCTTCAGAGAAATGAAAAATCTTCTTGGATGAGAAGCAAAACGTCGTCACGGAAAAACAAAGAAATCCAGTTGTCTTTTGAAAAAGCACCTTGACCTGGTTGCCTGAGATGGATGATTGAGAATGTCCAGAGACACCATCCTTTTTATCTCTAAAGGAGGACTAAAAAACCCATGTGTGGCCTAGAACCACAGAGATCTGCAGGGAGCAGCAAGGCGAGCAAAAGGCAGCTTGTGTGCGATGATGTCAACATAGCACAATGAGCAGGGGTGGGATTCAGCTGGTTCGGACTGGCTCGGGCGAACTGGATGTTAATTTTATATCTGGTTCGCCGAACCGGTAGTTGCGAGGACTGGCTGACCCCTCCCACCCCGCCCCTCCCCTCCCAAGAGTCTCCACATGGCCCGTTTTGGATGCAGGGTAAGTGCAGGGCCCATGCAGAGGCTCTGGGAGGGCGAAAAACAGGCCTACCGGAAGTATCAGAAGTCCGGAAACGGGCCATTTCCGGCCTCCGGAGCCCAGGGGAGGCAGTTTTCACCCTCCTGGGGGCTCGGGGAAAGCCTCCGGAGCCTGGGGAGGGCAAAAACGCCAACCCTGCCGTGGTGCAGGAGGCCGAGTAGGTCACGCCCCCATGGCCACGCCCACCCAGCAACCAGGCAGAGAACCGGTTGCTAAACTTTTTCAATCCCACCCCTGACAATGAGACAACAGGCACAATCATGTAAGTTGTGCAGTGGTGTCAACATGTACAGGTCACCATTCTGAGATCTTTATGATGCCACTGCCCAGGACAGACTCTCCTCCCCTGGTAAGGGCTATCACTCGCTATCTTAATAGGATGACAGCAATACGAGCCAGCTACATTGAAAAGAATTTCATTGATTGTAAGATAGATGAGCTGAGTTAGAGACGAGATATTTTATTTGGGTTATCTAGTTTTAGAAATTTAGTTATTGAATTTTGATATCGTTGAATTTTGATGGTATGTACCATATATATTTTTGTATGGTTGTTTCTGTACCTGTTTGTTCTGTTTCTTTTTTTGAAGAGGCCTTTGGGCTATTCAATAAATGTAATGACACTGCCCAGGAAGAACTTTTTAAAAGAAATGCCAATTCACCAATTATTTAATTACAATAAGCTTAAAAATGAAAGGAAATCAAATGAGGCAAAAACCTCATAAACCTGTGCAAGAATTATAGGGTGCCCTTGGGTGCTGAATTTCTATTGACCATCTTAAAAGAGCCAGTGGTCATTCTCCCTTAAAGAGTACCTATATCTGATTTGATCAGGGACACCATGGCTCATTGGCTAAAGACACTGAGCTTATCAGCAGGAAAGCTGACAGCCTAGATTTGAGACCCGAGCACCGCGTGATGGGGTGAGTTCCCATTACTTGCCTCAGCTCCTGCCCACCTAGCACTTTGATAGCATGCAAATGCAAGTAGATAAATAGGTACCACTTTGGTGGGAAGGTAATAGCCTTGGCATATAGTCATGACAGCCACATGACCATGGAAATCGTCTTTGGACAACGCTGGGTCCCTTGGCTAAAACACAGAGATGGGCACCACCCTCTAGAGTCGGACACAACTGGACAGAGAAACCCTTACCTTTTATATCCAACCTGCAAAATGTCAAGGAAATAGTTAAGCTTTGTGCTGCCAAATAAGGATGGAGTTTGTAAAGTATGAGTATGGAGTATATATAAGGAATGGAGTGTGGAGCAATTTATAAAGCAGGAATGATCCCCATGGTTTGATACAGGGGCGGGTTGCTGGCTTACTGGTGCCGGTGCGCTGTGCGCACATCTCCACGTTTTGGGGGCGGGCGTGCCCGCTATGCACGTGCGCCCCATCACGCGATTTTGCTTCTGTGCATGCGCGGAAGCAAAATCTCACCAAAATCTCACGAGGGGACGCATGCGCGCGAGAGATTTTGGCGAGATTTTGCTTTCACGCATGCGCGGAAGCGAAATCTTGCCGAAATCTTGCATGCACGCGCGTCCCCTCGCGAGATTTCAGCACGATTTTGCTTCCGCGCATGCGCAGAAGCAAGATCGCCCAAAAATTCACTGAAAAAGATGGTGATGCACGCAACGGACCGGCGGAGAGGGCTCCAGAGCGGTCGCGTGCAAATTGCACAATTGGCCGCTCCCTATCGGAGCTATGCACCTGACAGCTCCGGCAGAAACCCACCTCTGGCTTGATATATTACATTCTGTAAATCCTTGCTGTAAGGGAACTATAACTTCTTGATGGCATTAGTCACTCCTGGACCTTTATCACAGATCAATTTTCATAACCAAAAACCATATTAAGGAGATGACCAAGAGATCCCAGCAAGGAATCACTTTTGAAAGAAAAGCTGAAGAATTATGGGACTCATATCTGAAACCAAAAGTGGTGCCATGCAGCAATATCTTTCTTTATTCCCCTTTCCACTACCAATTCTTCAGTTAGTTAAAAGCGAGATTGACATTTCATGAAAACAAAAATAGACCTTTGATGTAATTTCCCTAGGCTGAAAACATGATGTTCTTTCGTTGATCGGAATGATGACACACTTAAAAATACCAAAGAGATGGACAGATCTGCTGCAAAAAAAAAACTTCTTCCACCTCTTCCAGCAATAAAACAGACGCCAAAACACCAAGAAAAATTCTTGAGGAATTTTCCAACATTCTGACACTAAAATAGAAAAATAGAAGAAAGCTTCTTTAAAAAAATTGGCATAGTTTTAGAATGGATTTAGAAGTCCCATCAAAACAACACACACTTCATCCCACTGAAAGCATTTTATGCTCCTCTAACATTCAATCAGAATAGAATCAAAAAGGACCTTTGAGGTCTTCTAGTCCAACCCCCTGCTCAAGCAGGAGACCCTAAACCATTCCAGACAAGTGGCTGACCAATCTCTTCTTAAAAACCTCCAGCAGTGATGAATCAACTTCTGAAGGCAAGCTGTTCCACTGGTTAATTGTTCTCACTGTTAGAAGTTTCTCCTCAATCCAGGTTGCTTCTCTCCTTGATTAGTTTCCATCCATTGTTTCTTCTCTTGCCTTCTGGTGCTTTGGAGAATAATTTGACCCCCTCTTCTTTGTGGCAGCCCCTCAAATACTGCTATCATTTCCCCCTTAGTCCTTCTTTTCTCTAGACTAGCCATACCCAGTTCCTCCAACCATTCTTCAGATGTTTTAGTCTCCAGGCCTTTAATCACCCTCCACTTTTTCCCAAAGTCTCAACGTATTTTTTTGTAAGATGGTGATCAAAACTGGATGCAGTATTCCAGGGATGGTCTTACTAAGGTTTTATAAAGCGGTACTAATGCTCACCAATGTAAATTTTGCAGTTCTCCCCATAGAGCAGTGATAGCAAACCTTTTAGACACCGAGTGCCCAAACTACACATGAGCACATTCCCAAACTGAAAGGTGTGCACGCATGAACGCAAACATGCGTGAACATGCATGCACACTTGCACAGACATATGCAAACGTGCACATGCGTGGACATGCATGGACATGCACACATGCATGCATGAACATGTGTGCATGCATGCACATACATGCTTTCATGCACAGCAGAGACCCGAAGACCAGCTGGCCGGTGGGAGGCGGGGCATCCCAACACCGGCAGCGTGGCAAGAGGTAAGACCTTTTTGTTTTGTGAGCTTCTGTTTCATCATTTGCAAGGTAACAGAAGCTCATGAAAGAAATGCCACGGAGATCTGACCTGGGATGACAGCATATGTGCCAGCAGAGAGAGCTCTGTGTGCCACCTCTGGTTCCACCATAGGTTCGTCATCACGGCCATAGGGCATAATTTTTCTGGTTTCCTTTCTGGTTAGAAAAACACCAGTGACCAATAGCAAGCCACTGCATAAACAGAGGGATAGAATCAAGATCACGTGAAGTGTTAATACCACTTTATAATGCCTTGGTAAGGCCACACTTGGAATACTGCATTCAGTTTTGGTTGCCACGATGTAAAAAGGATGTTGAGACTCTAGAAAGAGTGCAGAGAAGAGCAACAAAGATGATTAGGGGACTGGAGGCTAAAACATTTGAAGAACGGTTGCAGGAACTGGGTATGTCTAGTTTAATGAAAAGAAGGACCAGGGGTGACATGATAGCAGTGTTCCAATATCTCAGAGGTTGCCACAAAGAAGAGGGAGTCAAACTATTCTCCAAAGCACCTGAGGATAGGACAAAAAGCAATGGGTGGAAACTAATCAAGGAGAAAAGCAATCTAGAACTAAGGAAAAATTTCCTGACAGAACAATTAATCAGTGGAACAGCTTCCCTCCAGAAGTTGTGAATGCTCCAACACTGGAAGTTTCTAAGAAGAGATTGGATAACCATTTGTCTGAAGTGGTGTAGGGTTTCCTGCCTAAGCAGGGGGTTGATAGATAGATAGATAGATAGATAGATAGATAGATAGATAGATAGATAGATAGATAGATAGATAGATAGATAGATAGATAGATAGATAGATAGATAGATAGATAGATAGATAGATAGATAGATAGATAGATAGATAGATAGATAGATAGATAGATAGAATTCTTTATTGGCCAAGTGTGATTGGACACACAAGGAATTTGTCTTTGGTGCATATGCTCTCAGTGTACATAAAAGAAAAGATACATTTGTCAAGAAGAGTTGTCATAGGATTGGCACAATGGTTGGACTAGAAGACCTCCAAGGTCCCTTCCAACTCTGTTATGCTACTCTATTCTACTTGCAGTTTGGGAGCAGGGACCGTGATGGAAGGAATTAAGTTTCTACAGCAAATTAATAGCATGGATTACAGTTGCAGAGCTCTGTCAGGCCTTTTTATTCCTTAATAACTACTGGGCAGCTTTTCTCTGCTTCTAGCAGTTTGACAACCCAATTTTCTTTATCGTTTCCTCTTTTTTCTCTTTCTTCTTTCATGTCAGCATAGACCTTTTTTCATTATTATTATTAGAAGCAAAAGGGCGAAGCAGCAGCTGGATCTCGTATTGCTAGAAAACAGTTTCTACACTCTGAATCTGCTAGCGGAGGACAGTCATCAATCAAAGTAGAAAGATATATGGATCACATGGAAGCAGTTCTTCAGAAACTGTCTTGGAGTGTGATCTGGGTCACAAGAAGTTCCAGGCAGCAGTTTGTTTCTGAAATGAGATGTGGAGGAGCTTATCCCCGTATCTGATCTGGAATCTCCTAATGCTGCGTATATGGCGGTTGGCTAGTACTACATACGGTAATTGCTTGTCATTTGGAAAACTGCACTATTAAAACCTTCATATTTTAATGTGAATTGACCTCTTCTGTTGGAGGAAAAGGCAAAGGAGAACGGAACAATAATCCTTCAGTTTCTATTCTTCTCTGAATTCTACCATGAAGTTCTTTGATCATCAAAGAAAAAGGGATATATATCACTGAACAATGCATACATTTATGAACATAATATCTATGAAATAGCTTGCAGAACACTCGTCAGAGGGAAAGTATTCAAAATTGTCTGGGGATTTTCTCCCTCTGAAAGTGAGCATGAAAGTTAAGTGTGCAAATCTTCATCTCGGTGCTTTGTTTTATGTGTCGAAGGCAATGTTCTCTATTTCCTTTACTTTGCATAGAAGAAGAAGCATACTTCTGCTAAAATATAGAGATAGATTGGTCAAGTAAGGTTCTACATTTAGGCAAGAAACACAAAATGCACAGGTACAGTATATGTGGTACCTTGGTCAATAGTGGTAACTGTGAGAGGGACCTTGGAGTCCTAGTGGACAACCATTTAAATATGAGCCAGCAGTGTGCAGCAGCTGCCAAAAAACCCAACACAGTTCTAGGCTGCATAAACAGAGGGATAGAATCAAGATCACGTGAAGTGTTAATATCACTTTATAATGCCTTGGTAAGGCCACACTTGGAATACTGCATTCAATTTTGGTCACCACGATGTAAAAGGGATATTGAGACTCTGGAAAGAGTGCAGAGAAGAGCAACAAAGATAATTAGGGGACTGGAGGCTAAAACATATGAAGAACGGTTGAAGGAACTGGGTATGTCTAGTTTAATGAAAAGAAGGACTAGGGGAGACATGATAGGAGTGTTCCAATATCTCAGGGGTTGCCACAAAGAAGAGGGAGTCAGGCTGTTCTCAAAAGCACCTGAGGGTAGAACAAGAAGCAATGGGTGGAAACTAATCAAGGAGAGAAGCAACTTAGAACTAAGGAAAAAAATTCTGACAGTTAGAACAATTAATCAGTGGAACAGTTTGCCTCCAGAACTTGTGAATGCTCCAACACTGGACGTTTTTAAGAAGATGTTGGATAACCATTTGTCTGAAGTGGTGTAGGGTTTCCTGCCTAAGCAGGGGGTTGGACTAGAAGACCTCCAAGGTCCCTTCCAACTCTGATATATTATATTGTCTGGTCTGGTCTGGTATTATTATATTATATTATATTATATTATATTATATTATATTATATTATATTATATTATATTATATTATATTATATTATATTATATTATATTATATTATATTATATTATATTATATTATATTATATTATATTATATTATATTATATTATATTATATTATATTATATTATATTATATTATATTATATTATATTATATTATATTATATTATATTATTATTATATTATATTATATTATATTATATTATATTATATTATATTATATTATATTATATTATATTATATTATATTATATTATATTATATTATATTATATTATATTATTATATTAATTACATTTATTATTGTGATTAAGGCACTGGGCTAGAAACCCAGTGAGACTGTGTGTTCTAGTCCCACTTTTGCCGTGAAAGCCAGTTGGGTGACATTGGGCCAGTCACTCTCTCTCAGCCCAACTCACCAGATAGCATTGTTGTTGTGGGAAGAATGAATAATAAAGAAATATCAGACAAGGAAACCTAACCTCATCTCATTGGTAGCCTCACACTGCAACGAACAAAGCCACACATTCAACTTTGCAGCAACTAAGATTGTTGGATGAGCAGGCACAAAAACAGTCAGGGAAGTGTTTGAAGACTGGCCCCTCGTCAATCAACAGACATGTTGATTTATCACCAGCCTATCAAGTACTTAGAAGACGAGGGCTGGATAATAGCAATAGCAATAGCACTTAGACTGATATACCGCTTCATAGTGCTTTACAGCCCTCTCTAAGCGGTTTACCGAGTTCAGCATATTGCCCCCAACAATCTGGGTCCTCATTTTACTCACCTCGGAAGGATGGAAGGCTGAGTCAACCTTGAGCCTGGTGAGATTTGAACAGCTGAACTGCTGAACTAGCAATCAGCTGAAGGTTGCAGTGCTGCTTTTAACCACTGCGCCACCTCGGACAAGCGAACGAACAGCTAATGACTTAAACCCAGCCATCAACACACCCCAATCATCATCTACAAAGCCACTTAGAACAGGCACTATAAATACCATATAGAGAAGACCACACCCTCTGCTAGAGAGAAGCTCCCTGAAGATGGGCTCCACCACAAGTCCGAAAGCTCAAAAGACAAAACCTCTGGTGACCGACCCAGATTGGCTCTTATAAATAAATTATACCAATAAATGAAGATGGCACTTTAGAAAAGACCAAGATGGGCATGAGTAGCTTACCAAAATTACAGGTCTTAATCAAATGAATTGTCCATCAAGCAACTGGCTAAGCAGTAGTATGGACACCATTCCTGTGAAGGACTTCTGGCTGCAAATCTTACTCAAAGAGGTTGAAGACTAAAGGATGGATGGACCAAAACACAAAGATTAAACTCCCTCGGTTTTTTTGTTTTTTGTTTGTTTTGTTTTGTTTTGTTTGCAGTTTATGTAGTTTTGGATTGAAGTTTATGTAGATTTGAATTTGGATTGTTTTTTCCATTGTCGTCGTCGTTCTTTTGGGGTTTGAAACTTCAGGAGTTGACTGGTTGTTTGTACCTACTCTCTTGCTGCCATTGTTGCTGTTTTTAATTGCACCCTGACAGTGGTCCTTAAAGAGGCAGTTGTGAAGTTAAGTCAGCTTGTGGATTTCATCTGTTTTCACTTCATTATTATGTGTTGCCAACCCTCTGTGCTAATAACAAGCTCTACTTCTCAGAAGGGAATGTTATGACAATTGTTCATCTGCAGAAACTACTGAAGGTAAATCACAGCTTCCATGTTGTGCTGCTGCTTTGAAGTGAGGTGTGTGTCTATAACTTATCTCCATAGTTTTTATCCAAGACAGCAGCATCCATAGCAAGCCGCAAGGATGCCAACAGGCATACAATTCCCACATTTGCACACTTGTGTTCTTATACCTGATGCAAGGGTACAAGTCATTTTATTTATTTTTTTTGTCCACCATCTGGAATGACATCCATGCAACACCCATCGTAACATTGTCCTAGAAGTCTTGAAAAACCTTCCTATTCTCCCAGGCTATGGGGTAAGGTGGATGTGGAACCCCTGCTGATTATGTTGTTGAAGTGTGCTTTGTCCAGAAACATGTTATTTATTTATTTATTTATTAAAATTTCTATGCCGCCCAACTCCCGGGGGACTCCCGGGTTATAATTGTGGGGTCCCTGATGAATGTCTTAAAAAAACCCCAGAAAGTCCAGTTGCCTTTTGAAAAAACACCTTTGGGACTCCAGTGTTGGAGCACCCACAACTTCTGGAGGCAAGTCATTCCACTGATTAATTGTTCTGTTTCAAAGAGATCTCTTAGTTGAAACAAAGCTTCATATGTACTTAATGGAACACTATATGTATTTCCATGGGGGCATGATGGGTCAGTGGTTAAAGACACTGAGCTTGTCAGCTGGAAAGCTGAGAGCCGGGTTTGAAACCTGAGCGCTATGCAATAATAGGGTGAGCTCCTTTTCTTGGTCTAGCTCCTGCCCGCCTAGTAGTTTGAAAGCATGCAAATGCGAGCAGATAAATAGGAACCATTTTGGTGGGAAGATAACAGTTTTCTGTGCGCCTTGGCATATAGTCATGCCGACCTCATGATCATGAAAGTGGAAGTGTCTTTGGACCGTTGGCTAAGAAATGAAGATGAACAACAACCCCTAGAGTTGGACATGACTGGACAGAGGGAATACCTTTTTTTATATGTATTTTCAGTTTTCCAAATGAAATATTCACCAAACAACTCCCAAACAATGGTAAACATGCTTGTGCTATAAAGAAAAGTAAATACAGTGAAAATGAAGCAGATTTATTATGGTCAGAGTCAAGAATGGCCATGATAGATCTTCTGTTTGTAGTAGACCTGTTGTAAATTCCAATTGAAATGTTCAGACAACTGTAAAAAAAACTCAGAATTTATTTTTCTGTTGGGTTTACACTTCCAAACAGTCAGTTCTTGTCTCAGAATATTTATCTGGAGATGTTTAAAGCCATTGAGGTCTATGCCCTTGGACGTGTTACAAATTACAAATAGGTGAACTGTTTCTGCATACGGGTAATCAACATGGCAGACATGACACATAGCTGCTGGTAGACTAACCTACCCTCTAATTTGTCTAATTCTCTTTATGTTTTCCAAATGCATATCTATTTCCATTTTATCTGGTCTTCCTTAGATGGGGGGTAATGACAGTTGTGGAAACAGTCTGTCCTTTTGAACAAGTCCTTTTGTCCTGCCTCAAAATTCCAAGTGATGTTTCCATCCGAGCATAAAACTTTGTGAGTTTTGCTTTCGTCAAAAACCCCAGCTGCTGTGGCCTAGAGGTGGAGCTCTTGCCTCACAATCAGGAGGTTGTGAGTTCGATCCTAGGTAGAGGCAGATGTAAGGGTCTCCTGCTTGGGCAGGGGGTTGGACTAGATGACCTGCAAGGTCCCTTCCGACTCTGTTAATCTGAATCTAATCTGAATCTGAAAAAAGCAAAATGTCAATTTTCTTTTTTGTGGAATAAAATCTCTGAGATGTATACAACCAACTGAGGAAAATCCGCTATCCTATGGACCTTTTTTGTTTCTT